>JAVQKC010104524.1:0-21469 GCA_036025475.1 Philypnodon macrostomus | reverse complement strand
ATAGACTGAAAGAAGAATGTAGTTTATGGGAATTTTACTAAATTTGGCAAAAACATTCTTCACAAACATCCAGACAAATCAAAAAAGTCAAATAGACCCTTCCCATATTTGTCATGGTTAACAATATTAAAACCCTTAGAAATCACACACTGTGTGATTAAGGTGCCTGTTGGTGACAGTTGTAGCAGACGTATGGGGCCGTTTCACCGATATACACCTTGCTGTCAGGGACGATAGCACAGGCCTAGTTAGTTAATTCAGCTTCTGGAGTCTTCAAAACCACAGCCTGGGAGAAGGTATTGTGTACCTCGGAAGTGGCTTGGATTTTGAGTTCAAGTGAGTCAGATTTGGTAATTATTGTTTACATGGCTCAGAGTGACAAATTTACAGCTTCTGCCAGAAGTGTTGTGCTTTCAACAGCTTGAAAATTAGAGGGAGTAAGACTTTGAAACCTTTAACCACACGTAGATTGTCTTTGTTGTCTTTTTGCTAACTTTCAATAACTTAATATAAAGCATGATAAATGGGAAGCTTTCAGTGTTTCAACTATTACTTGGCTTTAATCCATTCAACTTCCTCTATGTACTTACTGTTACTACACTATGCTATGTTCTCGCCGCCCTCTTGCTGAACTGCCTGGCTCTGTGTCAGCCTGCAGTCTTTTATAGTGGCCTGTAGTCACGGTGTGGGTGGAGTTTGATGAGGTGTCACTGAGCCATGCGGTTTCCAATGAGCCTGTGTTGCGGTGCTACAAAATGAGAACTAGGTGGCATTGTCTCCCAAGTCTGCCAAAACTTGCTCTTTGAAGCCAGGGCAGAACAATGCACATGGTTAACACATGTGGTTCATGTTTGTTTGTCAGTAATATTGTTCTACCTTTAGTAAAATGTGGGTTTTCCATCACAACACACCACACACTATTCACACTTAATACATTTTTGTCTAAGATTTAATGACTGGGAGCAGTTGCTGGTGTATTCGAAAGTCTAGTGAGCCATGTATGGCCAAAACAGACTAAACAGCCAAACCCAAGCCTAAAATATACCAGTGTTAAAAAAATGTGTAACTTCTGAGTTCACGCTAGATTTTTTTTAGTGCAGATCCTGTTTTAATTACATGAAATTGTGGGGTGAATTTGACAATGCATGTGTTATATAGGTCATTGTACATTTATTCATTTCAATATATATCTGGTCCTAAAAAATAAGCTACAATAAAATGATCAGGGATAAACTTTGGTCAGAATTTCAATTTCTATTTAATCTTTGTAACAAATAATTTACAAAAAGCTAATTCTTTTAACCTGGACTTCCAACTCAATATAAAATGATCAATAACTAAGGGTCACAAACCACCCGTGTAGTCTTTGTGCTGTTCCCAAGTTTGGATAATTTTTTTCTGAAAAGCTGCATCTTGCAATAGTAAATGATAATGTTGTTTTCCATATCTCGAAATATCACTAAATGGTTCATATCTTTATGTATTCTTACTGCAAACTCAGTCAAAAACAGTACTTGTTTGTGGTTAGTCCAATCATTTTTTATCCCCAAATCATGAGTAGCTTGAGGCAGTGTCCCCTTCTTCCCTAACCTTTGACCCCTCCCAGCTGTCTACCATGATGCTCCATTGTATAAAAAGCAGTGTCTCTCCTCCTCCTCCTCCTATTACATCATCACCAGCTCTACCCCACGGGCAGCTGCTGTGTCCCCATCCATATTGAACGACATGAACAGGCATCTACATAGGGTGGTTATATCATAGTCATCACGGCAGTGGGAGATCAGCATGCTGAAACGTTAGGGTGCTTATCAGATCATGTTTGTTAGCTTACCATACATTATTTATTTACTGCTAGCCTTAAGTGGTTTTGTAGCGCACAGACAGTAGTGTGTTTATGATTTGATGCTAAGAGCTGTGTAATATTTTGTCAGGGTTTTAAAGAATGACCTCATTTGTCTCCCTTCTAGGCTGCTGGAAACAGAAGATTGTGAAGTGCCAAAGGGTAAGCATAAACTCTACACTTTCACTCCTCTCCAATACTTTGTCCAACTGGCTTTGGTCTCCCACAGCTCTAGACTGTTACTCAGTGTTAAACTATACCGAGCTCATTGGTGATGTCAGATCACCGACCTGCTTTATGGTCAAGGGTCTTTTAAAGGGGTGTGTCAAATGATATTTTTGACCTTCAGATTAGCATTTCACTTTGTATAACTATCAAAAATATTCATTACAAATATTTATTTAAACGCCACTTTTTGGGAGCTATTGTTTTTCTTCTGCTGAAAAAGGTCTCTTTAAGGCCCTCATTCCTCCTTCTAGCCACACCCACTTCAAAATATAGCCTCTGTGTATGTTTTTGACGAGGAAACATGGTAGAAATCTCAAAAAAAGTGAAGTTAGCATAATAGTACCTTTTATTAGCATTAGCATTTCCATGTTTCTGTTTGTATTTTGATGCTTTGTTTTGCTAGCTGGCTAAGCTAAAGTGAATGTTTGGCCTCAGGCAGCAGTAAGCTTGATACGATTGAACATGAGTCGACTTGTTTGTTTGTTTGTGTATGTGAGAACATGTATTGTAGTGAGAGCTCATGCTGGTACAGAGCTAATGACCAGATTTATGTGACCACCTGAGCCCAAATACGGTACTCACTGCCTTCCTGTCTCCATATCCATTAGTATATCTCCTGAATCTATATTACAGCTCAAGTAATGCTAATGCTGTGTTTCCTACTCACCAGTCACAAACAACATATTATATTACCTATAGCTGGAGGTGATGTTATAAAATGTTTGCAGAAGTGAGTGGGACTTTACATTATAGAGGATTTTTTGTAATGAAAAAGCTTTTTGACTGGTGGTGACTATCGCTTACAAAAGTCCCTTGGGAAGATCTTCATGTTCTTGTAAGCTGTACTTTGGGGGTTGTGCTATGAAGTAAAAAGGAACCTGATCTCAACATTAGTGTCTGGGATTATCATGAAGAGACAGGAAGATGTGAGCAGCCTAAACTAGTGACAAAATAACTGGAGCCAAATAAAGCTGAAGGGGGAAAAGGGCAGCTTTATTAAGATATCCTAAAAACAGACGTGTGTGAGGTCTGGCAGTGCATTTGCATTGCTTTTGATACTTCCTGTCCATCCTGGAATAAGACTTTCCCCAGGCCCTTCATTATCTCACTGGTCAGCAGCAGCAAAACATCCACTTTGTGTAGTACATGCCTTAGTCTGCACTTGCATGTCAAGATGATGTGATAAATGACATTACTCACATTATTCATGTAGTTTATGCCTTTGCTTCATTACTGTAAGATAACGAGAAGGACCATTGAGAGACGTGGCCAGAGCAGATACTGTATACCATTATTCAGACTGATATGGTTCTCAAATGGTCCACTCTGATCTACTGCTTAATCCTTTTGGTAGTAATCCTGGTTTTATTTAGTCTTGGTTTAGACTAAGTTTAGTCCTGGTTTTATTCCTGGTTTGGAACTAGTTTATATTTAATTTAGTACTGGTTCAGACCTGGTATAGTCTTAAAGTGTAGACCTGTTTTAGTCTTGCTTCAGACCTAGTTTAGTCTTCCTTGGACCTAACTGACACTGGGGATAGTCCTGACATTTTAGTCCAAGAACATTTGAATGAATTTTCTGAGGATGGAATTTTGTATCAAAAGATTGACATATTGAACACTTGGTTATTCTAAGATGCCTCCTGCAAAAAGAAGACTGTACAGCATTATATTACAATGTTTGAGCGATACCAGCAAACATGCATCGACACTAACTTCTCTGTCTTTTGTCTCTTGTTTTGGCACCAGGCTGGTCATTATGTAAAATAAATTGGACTGAGGTCAGTTGTTAAAAAGTACAGTCGAGTGGAATCACTTGGCTGGGGTTCTCTGTGTTTCGTCATCTGAGTTGCAGCAGGGGAGCTCTGAAGCATAAATCAGTGAAGGCAGGGGCTTGGTTAGGCCTACGTCAGTATGTAGATTTGTGGGTTCCATGTTTTCTTAAGGGGAGTGTGGGGTAACTTTTTTGGCTTGACTTGTCCCATCACGGGGGCAATAAAAGTAGACAATAGGAATGAGTGAAGTACTTAGTGCTCTTTGGGAGTGCTGTAAAACTTAACGGTTTGTTTTTGGTTGTGATGAAATGATTAGGTCCCGAGGTCTGGTTTTGTTTAGACAGCTCACTCACAGAAATGACTGCTTTTCTTTTTTACACACAAACCACATGTTAACTGAACACTCATTATTTCCATCATTGTCTTGTCTTATCTAACTGTACAATAAGTTCTCCTGACAGGGCAACACAATATATAAAAAACAAACAATATACCCGGTTGAATAATAGAACAATAACATAATTGATGATATTTTTGAAAAAGCTTAATTATCCATATACATTGTAAAATTTAATGTATTTAAAAAATGACTGGTCAAAACTGGGGCTAAGATTAATTCCAGATTTAGGACTGAATAAGACTTTTTCTTTGTCATAACATTCCCAACACATTTCTACATTGATAATCTGCCAGTGTGAGTGTTTAATTTCTTTTAGTATTAATACAATATATTACAAAGTTATCGTTATGGGAATGTAAATACACATATTGATATGATATTGTGTAATGATAAATTATAAATGTATTGATAAATGTGCAATATATTGTACAGCTCTACCTTCTTGAATTTCATTTACAGTAATTCAAAAGTTAGTCTAACTATTGGGCTTACTGGAAGTATACATGCAGAAAATAGATTGGTTTTAGTTTTTGGCAATAAGCTCTAAGTCCAAAAGGGAAACCCCCACTTGACTGGTCAAGAGTGTGGCCACTTGAGTTCAGCACTGGGAGTTTTTAATATGGAACCATGCCATGAAACTTAATAATGTTTTAGCCATTGCACTATATAGCCAATTGAATCTTAATCTGCTAACAGTTCTTCCTTCTCTGCAAACGTGTGTCCTTTTTCAGACAAAGAGACAGCTCTGGACGTGGCCAAGAGAACATCCAAGACGTCTCTTTTTAAGGTATGGTACACTGTCTGCTTTAGCTCACTTGTTTATCGTATTGCGTGAGCAGTGAGGGTTCCCAGTATGTCTCCCAGTAAGTTCCTATCCTGTCCCTGGTGGTTCAAGTCTGTGTTCAAATTCAAGCCTATCCAACAATAAAATTAAGAAAAACAACAAAAGCACTTATATTTTGTCAGATTTGAGCCAATATTTAGTCCCAGTTGCATGCATCTGGTGTTCATGTCTAATCTCTATTGGGAAGATTGCTCCATTAATAACAAATTGAGCCGTGCTGATCCACACCTGGGCGCACTCTTTGCCAAATTCATGACTTCATACACTCGAATGTCTTAAGGCAGCTATGGAAAGAGCAGGTCTCAAAGATGCACACTTGGGAATACAATGTAATATTGTCCCTGTTCCTGTGATATACATGTGCACTTAAAATGAAGTGTTCCCAGGCTGCTCAGGTTGCAGGGTCTCATGTGTCTGGGCAAATGTTGTAGGCAGGTTAAGAAATTAAGTATTAAGTTAAATTTTCCGTGTTGTTCATTGTATCAGGAAATGTAGGGTCAATCAAGGGTGGAGGGGTCCAGATTGCTGTCTGGATCTAGGATTTTTACAGTATCTTATCACTGTGAAAGCGCCACAAACATCAATGAGTCTGCTTTGGATTTGCATGAAAAGACAGAAAGATGTGAGCACTTGTCCCTGTAAAATCTATACGTGGACTTTGAAGGCAAGGGGTTAGGGTTAGGCTTATTTTACCTTACAGCATGCCTTCAAACCAACCTAAAACATTTGCACAGTACTGTAGGTATTTTGAGTAAATCTGAATGAACCAAATAACACTTTCTCGACCAGAAGCTGTGCCAGGGCTGGTGAAGTCAACCCAGATGGCAGAAAGTCACTGTGACCTACTGGGAAATTGCACTCCCACAAAGATCCTATCTCACAGTCACATTAGTTACATATTTTTTCACTTTTCCTCTCTTTGCCTGTTCTTTGTCTCAGATTGTGTTCTTGAAGTTGTTCCACATTACTGTAACACCCGTTATTATTGCTGTACATTCACTTATCAGTCACTGTCCTCCTCCTTTGACCCTGATAAAACCCAGTGAGTCAGTGTCTCCAGCAGAGAGGTCTAATAGGAGTGAGTTTATGACAGCATGTCTGCATGGATACAGGCCATACATTTACATTTACATGGTAACTATGCTTCCAGATGTATAAAGTGAAAGTCACTAGGTACATACACACTAGGTGGAAAATGCATTGCTGTTTACAATTAGTATGATTTTTTGAGCTCAGAAACGATGGTGTCATTTTGTGGGAAAGTAGAATTGGAAGCTGGAAAACCCTAGAAGGAACATTTTACTAGAAAAAGTCCCAAAGATGCCCTGTTTACACAATAAACAGGTTGTTTAATGTTAATTTTAACCAGACCATATTGACTAGTGGTATTATAGCTAGATGAGTACCCCTCCTTGTCATTTGCAAGACTAGGATTTGATTCCCCAAAATGCAAAACTCCAGCCACAAGGTTATAACAAGGATGAATGGAGGGGGATAACGGGGTGAAAAAAACTATACCAGACTAAATAAGCAAACCATGGGATGATTTGCTAGCAACATATCAAGGGATCAGCTGAAATATATTGTCAGTGGAAAGTCTGTACTTTTTAGTATCAAGCCGTACAATTGTCTGCAGCGAGAAGGTCCCGAGTATGATTCCTGGAACCCACAAGGCATTTCTTTTAGGAGTTTGCATGTTCTCTCCATGTCTCAGTAGTTTACTTCTGGGAATCCCATCATCAAAATGTACAATATAGGGGAAATCTTTCCTGCTCAGAGCGGATTTCCCTACAGGAGCATCAAAGTAGTTGCACTTAAATAATGAAATTGAATTGAACTCATTTATGTATGAAATGGCTACTGAAAGAGTTAACTGTTTTGCTCAGGTAGAGGGTGGAGCCTTATCCTGATTTGTTTAATGCATCAATGACTGTTACAGAGTGTTGGGTTGCAAAAGTGAAAGACACTGCTTTTGCTGACTTTGCTTCTGAATAGGACCAGGAGAGGGTTGAGAATGTTACAAGTGACCAGGTGAATCGCCAGCGGATCAGAAGTTGGACTGAGGAAGCTTCTACCAAGTATGTAAAGATTTGAATATGCATTGTAGCTAGCATTAAGATTGCCTTCCCATATTGTCATTGTGGGAGTAGTATGTTATTAACCACATTTATACACGGCATTGCTTTTTACACAGCTTTACTAATTACTTTGATAGCCTAGCCCTTCACATAAAGAATACAAGCCTGCACGTAGCAAAGGGGTAATTACAGCCCAAATAAGTGTCTGCCTAATGATGTAAACAGCTCCAGAGATAAACCAGATGAACCTGCAGAGCTCGCCACACACATGCACGGGCACACCAGCCTGCATGAATACACTGCAGCCTTGGAAATGGAAAACAGATCCAACCAATAGTGAAGTGAAGACACCAGAATAAGTAATCAGGTCTGAGTTAAACTGTTTAGAGAAGATAACACATGCTGCGGACCAGGGATATGTGAGAACTAACAGAGGAAGGTGGCAGTTTGACAAATAAATATAAAACCAGACAATATGGGGAGAAAATGGGGCACGCTACGGTTGAGTAGAGACTACCAAAGAACCAGAGAACAAAATGATTGATCAGAGCTGGTAACAAGCTAGTAGCAGAGTATATTAGTTTCATTTGTATTGTTTAGTCAAACCTATCACTGTCAGTGTAGTGGGGCCCGTCTGTGCCCATACATTACTTTATTAGGTTACTTTTTCATGTGATTCTTGCCACAAATGAGTAGTGAATCACCTGCTCAAGTTCAAAGTGAGCATCAGAAGGGTGACTTCAAATGTGGCATGGTTGTTGGTGCTAACAGAAACTGATGACCTATGTTAAAAGAGAATGGTCCCAAAAAAGGGAGTATAAAAGCCATGCTGATGCCACTGGTCACAGAATGGCCACAAAGGACGAAGAACAGAGGACCACATTGCAGCCTTTTTTAATTAGATACAGGGTCTACCTAATAAAGTGGCCAGTTAGTGTCATGGTCGGGCTTAACATCTGGAGTTCACCGTATTATTACATTGATTTATGTTTACGTTTACATTATAGCAACTCTAAAATGGAATCGAGAAAAGCCGTGAAGGAAGAAGCCGAGATCAAAGATGATCCGCCAGAGAACCAGCAACATATGAAAGGCCCAGATGTGGAGGAAAAGGTCAGTAAGAGTTAATTCAAAAGGTTACAGTGCTTACATCTGCTTTTTATAATCCCACATACATCCTAGCACAAATATTGATTTCTGTTCTGACCATATAAGCAGGGTCATCCAAAGCTGATTCAACTTTTACTTACATTTTGTTTCATATAGCTACATACATAATTTAGCTTATGTCACCCTTGTGCACATAGAACAACATAGACACATATACAATGACTTGCATACTGCCATAATTATGAATTTCTGGTTTGACTCTGTCGCCTGCAGCTCCTTAGCAAGGCTCATTACATCAACAATAAGGTACTGTATGGTGATTTTAGACACAGGTTTTCCCCACACATTTCTGGTGTTCATTACATCTGCCCAGCTGGTTAGCATTGCAATTTTACCCACAGTCAGACCCTTCCTTTATCTGTCCTTTCAAATCAACACACCCTTGTGACCTTTGACCTGACAGTAAGGCGCTTGGCGGAGTTCCAGGTGCAGATGTGTCATAGGAGTTACAACATATTGAAGACAGACAAATGGCTCTGGTTACATTGGCTTATTTGGCTGTTGATATGTGTAGATGGCAAAGAGAGCATTAGTTAGTTAGTTAGTTAGTTAGTTAGTTAGTTAGTTAGTTAGTTAGTTAGTTAGTTAGTTAGTTAATGACTCAGACTCAACTCGTGAGTACACACTGATGAACTCTGGAAGAAGGTACAGGAGTTTTTTGTGGAAGCACAACCGGTACAAGTCAATGTCAGTTAAACTCATAAATAAGGAGTGGGAGGACAATGTGAAATGCAGATGAATATTATTCTACTCCATATGTTTGACAATGTTACACTTGTGACTGTGGTAATGTCTGTTGTCTGTGTTGGTGGTGTTTGAGGAGCAGCCCTGTTCCAAAAAAATGTCTCTCTTGGGAGACAAATAAAGAAAACTAAACTAAATATGGGCAGTAAAAAGAGTATAGTGGTGTGGTTATGTGGAAACTTTACAATAGGAAAGACTTACACATTATGCTATGGACTATGTAAGGCTTGTTTTTCAACCCCCGTTACGGCCTTCCCAAAAGGTTATAAAAGTCACATTACATCACTTTTTCGAAGTTCTGGCATGTACAAGTAAGAGAAATCCTAGTGAGAATACTGACAATAACTAATGACCATCACATGGGAGTAGACACAGTCTCTGTATACTTATATATTTTTTTCTCTACAGCACTCTCCAGAGCCCAGCAAAAATCAAGCCAACTCTCCCCCAGCCTCTCCTCCCTGTCCTCCCTCTCCCCAGTCAACTCCACCTCTGCAGCGCCATGACTCTGAACCACGGGGCATCAAGGGCATCCTGAAGAAAAGCCGTTCCACCAGCGTTGAGTCCGACCAAAGCGAATCGTCCACTTCAGAGCTGCCATTGGGCCGACAGACTAGCATCACGCTTAGCCAAACTGTGAGTGAAGAAGAGATGAATGATTATGAGCTTGAGGAGGAAGAGGAGGAAGAGGAGGACCTGGAGGAGAATGATGGCGAAGATGCGTCCCCCGATGATGATGATGTCACTGATGGGTTGTGCATGAGCAGAGAGGAAAGAGGGGGCAGTAGCAGCGGGGGCAGTTTTGAGGAGATGCGTAGTCCCTCGCCCGACGAGAGCCTGGAGAAGAGTTCTTCAATATCTGAGGACGTGGATGAGTTGGAGAGCAGTCTGGAAGGAAGCGGATCCTCCATCAAACAAAGGTTACGAAACACTAAAAAACCCAAGAGTGGACTGTATGAAAACATTGAGTTTGGTTGTTTAGAAAATTGACAACCTTATCTTACCTGAATACCGATGCTGTTGTTAGGAATCTGGAATATTTGCTTGAAAACTACACAAAATTGTGTGCTACTCTACCCTAAAATGTACCATTGGTTGTTATATTTCTAATCCTGACTAGTGTTAAACTATTGACAACAAACAAACTCACAAATCCTTATCTGAATTCTATTGTGCTATCATTTCTAGGCTGGCCGAGTTTAAAGGAGAGAATGAAACCAAGACCAGAATTAAAAAACACAGGCCGTCTGAGGTTATCCAGACACCACTGTCCGACCGCTTCAACCAGCTTCAAGATTCTGAAAACGCTTGGAAGAAGAAGGTATGGAAAGTTTTGTAAACAGACAAACAAACTGAGTTAGCTGGTCAAAATGGCAGCAATTACATTTAGATTTTGGGTTTTCTCTCTAGATGTTTAGCGAGAGGAAAGTAAGAATTGGCTGTGGACGCATTCTTCCTGTGTTGAGTCAGCTTATTTCCCTGAGCTGCTGCCAGGAGAGGGGTGAGGTTAGCAGGGATTTGAGGTGCAGTACATTCGGGCAGTAGTGATGCCAAAGCAAGTGATCTGGAGCCTTTTTGTGTTGTGAAAACAAAACCTTACACCATGACCAAACACATTCAGGCTTTTAACTTAATACCTTACCGCATTGTGAGATTTGACTTTCTGTTTCCCATAAGGAATTGGAAACATAAGGCTTCTGTTCTTTTTAGACCCATCTCAGTTCTACCAAAACATTGGGGTCAGTGCTCAGGCCATGATGGGGTCAGCTCACTCACATGTGCAATTTTCTGCATGCTCTTGACTTTTGCAAACAAGACTATTCTCAGGTCAGAAAACGAATGCAAAATCAAGCCCAAAAAAGTTATATATTTTATAGGCAGGTAATAAAGCTCTAGCTTTATATAATTGGTTGTAGATATATTAAGCTATACTTTTTTTGTGAGATTGGGTGTAAATTTTGGTATTTGATTCTGTCATAGGTTGTATTAAAGCTCTGGAAGTACCTTGATAATGGACTTTTCACACAAGTAGATCACGCTCAAGACATGTCTTAAACTGAATCTGTTCAGGAATTTTCTCTGGTCTGGAAAAATCAGATGAAGCACTCAGTTAAAAATTTGACTGATGTCACTTTAAATCCATGTGGTCTTTTTTAGATAAATGTAAATCATCATAAAGATTATAAAGAAATCCTAGTAATGGCATAAAAAGAGCATCTTCAACACATTTTTGAAAGTTGTCCAAAAGAAGCCAATTGTGGCTTGCTTCTGTAACACTTGGAGAAATGACCTCATGTAATAGTTGGTTGGGGTAAATAATAGGACCAAAGCTATTTCTGCCTTAAATTTGGGGCCTTTATCTGCATGTGACTATTCTTGTTACACTTCCTCTCCTTATTGGTAATAGAAGCCACCAGTTGGTTGTTTTATCTCATGCTAGCTCGAGCAATGGGAGGCCAGGGAATGCTAAAATGCATGAAGTCCACATCAGCTGCAAACAGATCCAGATGTTTCCTGCTAAAACTCGCTAAGCTTTTTTCCACACCTCTCCTGGGCTGTAAAGTGAGAATGTGTTGTAAATTAATTTCATAGAAGGCTTGTCACGTCCTAAATGATTATTGTTTACCTTGCGTTGGGTTAGTGGTTAGCGGACGACGTTAGACATATGTATTTTTTTATGTGCATTCTGGCATATTCGGAAGAAAAATGTTTAGATAAATCTCTTTATATTGCTTAATTGTTTTACAGGGGGCGTAATATCCCATGCATTTTCTCCTGAGAGTGTTGTGGGGTTAGATCTTGTTTAGTTTAGTTCAAATCTCAGGGGAATTCGAAAATGGATTGTGTGTGACCAGGAATGGACTGACAAATAAACGTTAGAGTCGTTTGTGTAAGGCTTTTCACTTTGAATATCACAATTGCAACAGAAAAAATACACAGAGGAGGTTCCGTTCTCAGGCTGGACAACACGGAGTCAGAATGTCATCTTTGTGTTACTGCGGGTTCTCTACTTGTACTCACTGCCCAAATACATGCAGTAAATGTAGGAGAAACGGTGACTCTATATTGAAAAATGTGAATGGTTGCCTGCTGGGATTGGCAAATAAGTAAAAGATAAATAAAGCAATTAAATATTTAGCAACATGGGGTTCTTTTGTGCAGTAAATTGTAAATAAGCTTCACAAAAATCTGAATCTGAAGTATGTTCATAGTCTTTATAAAAGCCCCTCTCCACCCTCTCCTTGCCTGTATACCAAACTGTGAATTGCCTTTTCTACTCTTCCATGTCTAGACCTATTTCTTTCAGCAGCCTCTGCCCCATAACTCCAATTTACCTCACAGTGCTTTGTTCTTTTGTCTGCTTCCTCTTTCCTAGTTTCCTATATCCTCATCCTGTGGACTTTACCCCTTCCTTTACCTCTGACACCTGCCTCTCACATTTTTTTCCCTTCAGGTGAGTTTTCATCTTTGCATGCTTTTAGTTAGGGCTGCACAATATTAGAAAAACATGCAATAACTATGTGGAGAGGATAACGAAAGGACAGGCAATATCTGTCAAAACTGTGTCTGAATCAAAATCTATTGAAGGCTAGTGAAAATTGTGTTTATACATTTGCTATATTTTGTGCAGCCCTACTCCTAATATATTTGTCTTCAGTCCTCTTTGTGTGCTCTGGCTAGTTCCCCCATCTCTCAGCATTACCAGTGAGAAATCAGAGCTGTCGACAGGCCTACCTCAGCTGTACAATGCGGTTTTGCTGTTGGCCCACATTTGGTAGATAACTCTGTCAATGGTTTAGCAGAGCAGCAGGGCAGGGCTGAGAAAAATGCCTTCCTGTGGGGTGTCGGGGGGCCCTTCCCTGGCTACACTTCCCTCTCTAGGGTCCTGTCAGGCCAAGGTATTTCCCCTTGCCGACTGCTCCCAAAAGCTGCATGTATCTGCAGAAACATCTAAGAAAAAGAAATGGCGCTCTGCAGTGTTATGAAATCAGAAAGATCTCTCTTCAAAGACTTAGGCTTAAGTGCAATGTTTGTGTATGTCAGTGTGATTTAATGCAGCTTTCTTCTCATAATATTTGACCGTGTCATGCAACAAGTTTGATTTTGGAAAGTTAGCGTAGTCGCTTAGTGGGATATGAGTCGTAAGTTGAGATTGTAGGGAGGGGGGGGTCAGTCCACCACTCAAACTGCGGTACAGGTATCCTTGCCAGTACATGGGCTCTTTATAGGGGTTATTTCGGATTTGGGGATAATATTGTCCAATGAAATGGTCTTTTGAAAGATAATGTCTGGGGTGATACTTGGTCGAAAGAAAGTAGTGAGCAAAAAAATCTGTTTCAATTTGACTTTTAGTTGGGATATAGACTTTGACACTCCTGTCACAAACACTTTACGGTTATTGCTTAAAGACTTGAACTATCCAGCTGCTAAAAAACTTTGAAACCCAGCAGAGGTTTAGTGTAATGCCACACTGACAGTCTGCCTGCACTTCACATTTAAACTGAAAATCCTTTTCTCTTCAAAGCATCTGCAAGAGCTTGAGTCATGCTAAAGATGAGAAAAGCTCGAAAAATCCCTCCATAAAAGTGACAAATGTGCAATAAAATTTGACCAAATATTGCATAATTATAATTCTGTATTTTATTTATTCTCTATTGCTTTTGTGTTTTTGTGTTTTTTCACTTGGCAGATCAAATGCTTAGTAATGGGCAGTAAAAAACAAGGCCCAATTAAATTCTTTACATATTGAGCTGACAATATGTAACTATAGTTTGGGGTTTCAGTGAGCCCCAGAAACCCATAAAAATGAGCAAAAGTTTATATGGAGATCGGCGGTATAATTGGACATTGTTTGATGAATTACTCTACTCTAATTACTGTTAATAGTAGAGCTTTGGAACTATTTAAGTAATTTGTGAATGTCTTAACAGAAGTCCAACATGGATTTAGAACCAAAGATGTCCCTGGCCGATCGGATGAAGATCCTTAAAGGAAAAGAGGAGCAATGGAAAAATAAAGGAAAAGGAGCAGCCAATGACTCAGTGCAGTTCACTGTGGCGGGACGCATGGCCAAGAGAGGTATCATTACAGTTTGCTTAAAGCTGTAGTCTGGAGGCTTCCTAAAAATGTAGAAGAAATTACAAAAAATAAATAAAATTGACTATGATGTAATGTATCCTGCCATAATTATCATTATAGATTAGTCCCTCCCCTGGTCTCTACAACTTGGAGTTTGTGGGTTACCACTTTGACCTATAGTCACGTTTCTGAGAGGCGTGGCAAACTTACTTCAGGAAACCTCCAGACTACAGCTTTAATGTATTCAATTAATATATGTGTTTATTATTGACACTTTGCTGTTCACTAGGTCTGGTGTCAGATACAGACAGAGAAGAATCACCTCTCATTTCTCTGAAGAAGTCCAATGCCACTCCCGTGAAACCACTTGAAGGTAAAACACAACAAGCATTTCCAACATGAGCATCTATTTTATATTAAGAAATCTGTGTATGTTATTCAGAAATCTCCACTAGAAGCGACATAAAAGTAGAGGGAGACAAAAGGCTTGACAAGCTTGAATCATTCCTTGACAAGCTCCACAACAAAGGTTTGTAAAGACGTTAGTCTCCATGCAAAGAAATATCACATGTATGATCTTTTATCAGCATTTTTTGTCCCACTAATAAAGGTGTAAGCAAAAGAAAAACATCCACTATCGAGGTGACGGCAGAAACTGAGAAAGAAGTCATGACCTTTGATGACGATGAGCTGTTTGGCAGTTTCTACAAGGCCGTTTCACCTACCTCTCTTCAGGAGTCTTCTGTTGTTTTGACTGAGGAAGCTTTTAGTGAGATCAAGACCAACACACCGACGTAGGTTCAGCATCAGTCATGAACAATGTTGTCATTTTAGCACATACAGTATTTGATACACTGGTTATTTCTTCATAGGCTCACGTCATCTGTAGCCGAACATAAACGTGCAGTGCGACCAAACAGAAATAAACCGGCCTCCAGGAATCCTCTACGAGCTTTGGCCGCTCGCAACGACATTCGACAGGGTTATACTGAGCAGAGGCTGAATGTGGCGTCTGTGGAGACCAAGAGGATTCAAGTTGAGAGAAGTATGTACACGTTCTACATTGTATATTGTGTGTGTAGTTCTTCTAGAAAAGTAACTTAACAGGATCTTTGTAAATTAATATTGTATTGTAGTCCATGTCATGTCATTACCTATTTTATTTTTTTATTTTTTTATCTACACACTAATGTTTTGATCATTTATTCCAATAATATAGGACTGTGCTGCCAATCTCAAAATTATATATTTAATTTGTTCCTTCATTTTAGTGGCAAAACACTCCAACCTGTCTGATGTGGCATTGGCCGGTCTGGCCAGTAAAGAGAACTTCCGCAAAGTCAACCTGCGCAGTGTTAAATCCACAGAGGTCGTGACAAATAATAGTGCTCTGCCTTTCAACAAACTGATGCTTATTCGCATAAAAGGTGAGAACATAGAAACAATGCATTTGAACAAACAGTCAACTAAGACCTGATTGGCCCACCTGTCTATATATCACTAGGTCGGAGGCACATCCAGGTGCGGCTGGTGGAGCCCACATCTCGCTCGCTCAACAGCGGAGACTGCTTCCTTTTGATTACCCCAAAACACTGCTTCATGTGGAGTGGAGAGTTTGCTAACGTCATTGAGAAAGCAAAGGTAATCAGTCATGGTACATACAAGTTAAAGCTGGTTGTATTTTCCCACCAAGTCTTTATCGCCATAAAAGAGAAGTATCTAAATGAATGTTGTTTCTGTTGATTAGGCTTCAGAGATGGCATCCTTTGTCCAAGCTAAGCGGGACCTTGGGTGTAAAGCGCCCCAGGTGACAACACTGGAGGAGGGCATCAACACAGACGGCAGGACGGCCAAAGAATTCTGGACACTACTGGGAGGAAAAGAACAATACAGAGGTACAAAGTCTCAAGGTTCAAAGTGTTTATTGTCATATGCACAAACATTTTTCCCTGCACAATGAAATTCTTACTTTGCTGCCCGGACTGGACGCCAACAATAAAATAGAAATAAAAATAGATAAATAATAGAAGCTAAAGATAAGTGTGAATATATATATATATATATATATATATATATATATATATATATATAAAAAATGTAAAATGTTAAAGACTATGTACATATATGTGCTACAGTGTGCTGTTATGTCAGCTGTAAACAGTGACTATAAAGGTGCAAATAAATCCCTATAACCAGGCAAGTACAGTTACATGTGCAAGATGATAGTATGTAAACATTCTGTACAGCTGTATGTATGTGTGTGTTTAACATACAAGAAATCAGCATCACTCACCATAACCCTGTGTGTGTTTCAGGGGCAGGAGAGCCAGAGGAGGATGAGCTGTACGAGAGCGGTGTGGTCGATTCTAATGGAGTGTACAGACTGCAGGGAGACAAACTGGTGCCGCATGAAGACGCCTGGGCTTCCATTCCCAGTGTTTCTTTATTGGACTCTAAAGAGGTAAGTCTAAAAATCTGGAAAATATGAAAAGCAAATGTGATTTATCATTCCTGGAAAAAACATTACCCATGTGAAATTCTTTATTTTTGTTAAAACAGGTGTTAGTTTTTGATTTTGGAAGCGAAGTGTACATTTGGACTGGGAAAGATGTGTCCTTAAGTGACAGGAAAGTGGCTGTGAAACTGGGCAAACATCTCTACAGTGGCAGCTATGACTACTCCAGCTGCAGAGTCAACCCTTTAGATGCCTCCTGTACAAATATGGATGTGCCACAGTAAGTCAAACAATACTGTCAATATAGGCCAGTTTGTTGTGTTATTGTAGCCCCTAGTGGTTTTTCATTGTAATTACAATACAATATACACAATTGAATTTCTTTGATTTTGATTTCTTTTATATCTCATAACTAGGAAAGGGGATGGGCGTCCAGATTGGACACTCTTTGGCCGTCTTTCGGAGCACAATGAGACAGCCCTGTTCAGAGAGAAGTTCCTGGACTGGGCTGAAAGGAAAAAAGAGGAGGCAGCCTTAGCAGAAGAAATGAAGGTATGCATGTTACAGCATGTTACAGCTTATCTGACTATATTAGTATTTTGTATTCCTGGTAAAACAGTTGCTAAACTCTTCTGGAGACATGTGAACCAGAAAAACTGGCCCATAACTTTACAATGTTCAGCCATACGATGTTGGAAGCCATGTTGGATTATCTAGAACATTAGTTGTGGACAAAAGTTACATAGTGTGCTTTTAAATATTGTGCACTAGAATTCTTTTGAAAAGGCTAACTTAGTTTTTGCATTTCAGAGCCCAGTTCACTCCAACAACCGGCCCTCTTTCGACTCGGAGCTGCAGCCGTGTGACGCCAAAGCCCTGCTGGACAACGAGGCAGACCCGGTGAAGACTGTCCTGGAGGGGGTGGACGTCCATCGGGGCCACGGGATTGTCCGAACCGAGGACGGGAGGCAGGCCGAACTGGCCACTGTGGATGTAGATGCCTGGCACATTAAAGAGCACAGTGAGGAAGAACTGCCCAAAGAGAGCCTGGGGCAGCTGCACGAGGAGGACGCGTACATCATTCGCTGGAAGTACTCCATCACAACACTAGGTAAGTCACGTAGGCCAGAGTAACTGCACACAGCTGGGTCAAACTGCTGGGAGAAACAGGATTTTGGACACAACCCAACCTGTTTAATACTGCCGTAGTGTCCTTGGGCAAGACATGGGTTGGACTACACAATATAGTCAATAATGTCTCTTTGCATATGAGTCTAATACATAACACACATAAATGACAGGTTATTAATATTATTTTGTTTAAGGGTTATAATCAAATAAAGGTACCCACAGCCCTAGGCAAGTCACCCTCTCTGCTTATGTATGAGTGCGATTGTGGTGGAGTGTCTGGTGCTGAGGCTATAGGCACAGTATGGCGGCCAATTTGTCAAAAATGTTGGTTCCAGGGCAGTTACGCCTACAGAGGTTGTTTACCACCACCAATGTGTGACTGGTGATAAGTGATAAAGCAGTTAAAAGTAGTAAATGAATCTAAATATTTTTTATTGTGCTCTTATTCATATCAACTTCATATCAACAGGATCTGTGAGAAAACAAGCAAACTATTTATTTTTATTAAGAATTGAAGGATACCTAAAATTGTATGGTTGGACAATAATCCTCAAGGGCCACAGCTAAACAGGATATTGGACCTGCTGCTGAGACCACCCTGAACAAACCCTGTTATTGTCTGTTTTTGTGTCAGTGGGGAAGCGTCAAAAGCCTGGGGAGCTGAGCTCTGGTACACCTGGGAGGGAGAGGACCGCATGCTTCTTCTGGCAGGGGCGACACTCCAGCGCCAGTGAGAAAGGAACATCTGCACTAATGACAGTGGAGCTGGGCAACCACAGGGGGGCACAAGTGAGTTTTAGAAGAAATGTAAATTAAAAAAGGCTCTATCAGGTGCTCAAGAATTACAGTTGCGTAGGTATAAAAGCAGGAATTGGAAGGATTGAAATA
Organism: Philypnodon macrostomus; assembly: GCA_036025475.1. Lineage (NCBI taxonomy): Eukaryota > Metazoa > Chordata > Actinopteri > Gobiiformes > Eleotridae > Philypnodon > Philypnodon macrostomus. The sequence continues at coordinate 2,838 of JAVQKC010104524.1, read as the reverse complement.
AAAAAAAATATATATTTTTTTTTTACATTTTGAGGAAATAAATATTTAGTTTTTAGTGAAATTGCATTTATTTTCCTATTTTTTCTCTAGATGTTGGTGAGTCAGGGGAAAGAGCCCCCTTGCTTCCTCCAGCTGTTCCAGGGTGGTTTGATAATCCACAAAAGAAGCAGAGACACAGCTAAGACAGGTAAACACATCACTTAATAAGACCTAATAGATTTTTATGTAAATCATTTATGGTTATCTGCATGTTAATCATATTATCATATCTGCTGACACTACAGAGGGGTGGAGGTTGTTCTGCGTGCGGGGGGAGACTGAAGCGGAGGCTTCGTTGGTGGAGGTCGACTGTCAACACGCCAGTATCCGCTCCAGAGCCAGCCTAGTTCTGCTCAATGCTCAAAAAGAGTGCCTCTACTTATGGCACGGCTGTAAAGCACACAGTAGCGCTAGGCAAGTGGCCAAGAGGGCTGTGGACAAGCTGATTCTGGGGTAAGGATGTATGTTCTAATAGTAGATAATAATCTGGTTTCAGGTTTCAGTTTATTTGTCATATGCACATTCAACACAGGGTCAGAAAATGCAATGAAATGCTTTGGAAGAACCGTTAGACTCGCTAAGATACTCATGAAGTACTAGTAGCATGCAGTAATAGTACATGATAAAAAAGTGTGAAAAAAGAGATAAGTGACAATATAATAAACATATAATTAAAAAAAAGTACAATAATAAAAAGAGAAAAATACAAAGGTGCAGTTGGATTTAAGTAAGTTGTAAGTATTTCACAGGTGGTAAAATACTTATACAGATGAATTTTGTATTGCACATACATGATACATATGTTTTATAAGTGCATATGTGTGGCTAAATCTTGGACTCGATAACATTAACTATTTTGGACAGTCCCGTTTTCCAAATAAAAATGAATGTCAATTAACTCTCTCAGACAATGCACAGTTGCCTAGTTAGATGAAGAGTTTGCCGATGCACGAATGTAACCAATGTAAGACAGAGTTGCAAATTCTCTGTTCAATCCAATGAGACGATTTACATTAAAAAAAATACTTGGAGTAGTTCTTCTAAGTTATTTGCTCAGGCTAGTGCGCCATACAAATGGATCGTGTTTCACATTTGAAAGGCAAAATGTTTCATTTCATTTGATATGATCTGCTGTCTTTAATTCTGCATCCCCACAATACATGGTTACATACAGTAAATCACATAACCATCAATATTTTGGAATTTTGGTTGAGCAATTGTCTCTTTCAATAGCTCTGGTTTCCTCTGGCAAAGCTCCACCCCTTTCAATCTAACTTTAAGACATCACCCCATAAGCTATAGTCTTCAAGCCCACAATTACCCCCTGCCAGTCTGTAAAGGGCCTCGTTTGAAAGGACTTTGTTTAATATCTTGAGATTCAACACCTTTTATGAAAGGTAACAATAAACCTACCAACTTCAGTAGCACATGTCACCAGCCAGCGCACCATCTCTCTCCTCCTCCAGTTCAAGGTTGAGAGAGTCATCCTCATTACCTGTACAAAGAACAACATTAGCTCTGCCTGTTTGTTCTGGGTGTGTGTTTAAAGGCGTGTCATAGTCGTGTACCTGAAGGCCCAGCTCCAGAGAGACTTTGAGCAGCGTGAGGTCCGGCAGTGTGTCGACTAGAGTGGCTATTTTGAAGGCATCCTGAGCTAGTTTGAAGATATGTGAGGAGGAGTGGATGTTCTTTTGGATGGACTCCAACACTGTTTCTAACTTACGAGCATCCCCTGAAAAACATGACAAAGAGGTTCATTTTTGCACAAAAAACTAAATTAAATTAAATCGTAATGAACTTACCTTTAGCAGCAGTGAGCATGATGGAGGCCAGCTCACACTGTTGGGACTCGATGTGGCTCAGAGTGAACCAGCGCGGGAATCGATTGGACACCACTGACACTATATTCGGAGGTCTGGACAGGTCAGTGGAGGGGGCTGTGGACTCCAGAACCGGCAATCTGAGAACACATTCATATTATTGCATTAATTTATAACAAAATACTGCATATGTTCACACAGAATATGTCTCTTGTTATAACTCAGTCATACTCAGTGTCACCTGAGCAACATTATCACCTGTGCAACTCTTTATATTATGATTTATCGTATGTGCACCTTTCAATATTCCCTATATTTTTCTACTTAAATTGTATTAAAATGTGTATTTTTACTGCATTTCTATTAGACATTATTTGTAGTTGCTAGCAAGAAAATTGTTTTTTATAATTCATAACATTTGAATCCATAGTTGTAAAAAAAATAAAAACACTCAAAATCTGAATCTAGGCATTGTTAAATGTGATTACTGGGACATCACAACGTTCTATGGTCCTATACATGCTAATGGGAGATGGGGGGCAAGAAAATGACTGTTGTTCATCTGTAGATTCTGTGTGTGGTTGGACAGATACAGGGGGTAATGGACCATGTCACTAATAAAGAAGATCAGGTTCAAAATTTTTGGAGGGATATTTCTTATAGAAATCCCAATAGACCCTTTAAAATCTCATATGGAATGTTCAAAATTACAGAATGGAGGCAACTGGAGCAAAAGTGAGTTAACTTTACAAAAAAGTAGTGTTTGTGGAGAGGGATAGAATAATTCTGAGATTACAATGAAAAACTATTGTGGTCTTCAACATTTCTGTGAGGACTTGTCCAGTAAAACCTGAAAATCAAGAATTTTGCCTCCAGCCAAAAGTCTAACTGTTACTAATGTGTACATTAAACAAACATAGGTACATACACTAATGTTTCCTACCCATGCTCTGACATCACCTACATGTAGAGAGTGTCA
>JAVQKC010104520.1:0-10534 GCA_036025475.1 Philypnodon macrostomus | reverse complement strand
GCAGACGTATGGGGCAGACGTATGGGGCGGACGTATGGGGCGGACGTATGGGGCAGACATATGGGGCCGTTTTCGCCGATATACACCTTGCTGTCGGGGACGACAGCACAGGCCTAGTTTACCTATCTGGTAACTGAAGGTTAAATAAGTCTTCTAGTTGCACAGCTTAAAATCTTAAAGGTGAAATTTTGTGATTTTTTTTTTTGTTTGTTTGGTCTTTTTTTGGAGTGTAATCCAAGGTCATGCAGTGATAATACAGCTGGTCATATGAAGCCAACTCATTCAGCTTAGTGTTGAAAACATTTAATTGATATCAGGCCAAATAATACAAATGTAACTTTCTAGGTGACTACAGCCAAAAGTGTATTTTATTTCTCCTCTTATCTGTGTCTGTCCTTCTTTCCCATGGGAATGTAACCACTGAGTCCAAGTGCTGAAGAAACAGGCGTTTTATCGGGTTCTTTTGTCTCACTGTACCATGTTTTAACTAAGTTGCTCATTTAAGATACCTAAAGGGCCCTCTTTGAAACTGCTTTAAGAATCACTGCCTGATGGGAGAAACTATAAAAGCAACAACAGCTTGACTTGTGGTTAGTGACTTTGCGTGTCAATAATGAAATGGGATAGTGTGTAATAGGAGTAGAGCTTGGCAAGGGTTAAAAACAAAATGTTGAAAATAACACCATCAGCATCAAAGGATCAAAGAGTCTTGAGTTGTCTGTTCATGCCATTCCATCTTACTATCAAAGAGCACAAGAGAATATTTTTAATAGGCAAGACTTTTTTTATCTAAGAAAAAAATTGCCTCTGAGACCCTCTGTGGGCGCTATTATAAGGGTTTAAAATGAGACTCTGAGACCCTCTGTGGGCTGTAGTATAAGGGTTTAAAATGAGACTCTGAGACCCTCTGTGGGCTGTATTATAAGGGTTTTTGTTTTAGAGCCAGGATCACTTTTTTTAACCAATCACAAGCTTCCACAGTACAGGAGCGCTCTGATTGGTCCTTTATTTATCCAGGACTAGAATCTATCTGGAATAATAAAATGTATGGCTATTTTTTATATTTTAATTAAAAGAATTTACTTCACTGCTTGCTTGTTATTCTCATACTTCCTGGTTTGTGTGAGATTGTAATAGAGGGAAGGGGAGGAAGGGGAAAGGGGGAGCGCACTATTCAAACTTTCAGATTTTGTTGGATTATGATGATTTTTTTCTCAAATTTGTGGGAAAAAGTGGGAAAAAAATCAAATCTGAACAGCATTTAGTAGCCTATATTTTGTCTTGGAGAGTGAGTGAATAAAAAGCTGCATTTAGCTGTAGTCTAGAGGTTAACTAAAATAAATTCATTTAAAATTAAAATACATCTTAGACCCTGTTCTCTGATGTAAAGTAGGTAATCTGTCATTATTGTTGTTTTACTTTAGTCTCTCCCCTGGCCTCTACAGCAACATCAAATCAGAGTTTGTGGATTACCACTTTGACCAATAGTAGTTGAGTATTTCTCTGATTTGATGTTGCTGGAGAAGCCAGGGAAGGAATTTATGTAAATTGTAAAAAAAAATTGTAAACAATTTCTTATTTTTTGGAAATTTCCAGACAGCAGCTTTAAGTTCACGTGGTTTTCACTGCTAGGCATAGCTTAATAAATGTAGTCTAGTGAATTATTGGTCGCTTCGTGTTGCAGAGCGGACCGTGACCGTGCTGGAGGCGGGGGAGGGAGGTCCACATGTTGAAATGATCTGCCCCTGCCTTTGCCCCGGGGCCGCTGGGGTTAAAGGAGGGGGGGCCCCAATGTGCTTCAGATATTAGCGAAACCCGAGAGGCGCGTACGCAGCGGACAGCTCATTTACCAATCAGCGAAGCTTGCTCTCAGCCTCGGAGCGGGCACCGAGACGAGCTAAAGACGGGCTTAGAGACCCGCCGCGTCCACCGTCCACTCTATCACAGACACGGCAAGAATCGGTCAAAATGTACGATCGACTTGGCCTCGGTTATCTGCAGAGGTCACTAGAAGGCTACAATTTAATCATTTTATTGCAATTATATATTTTTTCTTATTATTATTCACGTGGCCACCATTTCAACCCTCCACTAATCTGCCAGTATTTCAAATTGTGCGTAAAAATGTGCTTTACGCAAAATACGTACAGCCTTGAGGACAATAAAAGACACACATTGACACAGACAGTGGTTTATATTTTATGACTAATTATGAAGGCCTATCTATTCTGTCAGTAAATAGGAACCATACCAGTTGGGGGGAAATAACGGGAATTTACCATAGACATCGTATTTAAAAATCAAGGTTTTACAGTGTTCTGGCTGTGTCCCGCCTATAGGGCCCATCGCTGCCGCTGGGAAAAAAGGCAGTCAAGGCAATGGACAGCACAATTAGTTAAATAAATACAATTTCATTTAATAATTGATCATCAGTTCATATATTTCTGAGTGAGCTTACTGCATTCATTTAAATATAAGGACTGTAGATGGTGAAATATAATGAACTAATAATAACAGTTCTAACTTTCTCCCCATTTTCTAAAATGAATATTAAAAGTACCATTAATAGACGCCCTCTCGCACCATCGCTCTTTCACTTCGTCGTGGACATGATTTTCTAGGTCATGCCCTGCTCCTCAGCCCGAGAATGAGGCGCGGGCTCCGGTTTCACCCCGCTGCAGATAACGAAACGTGATCCGTCCCTTTCCAAACCAACCAACTGCCCCCACGGAGCGCCACTGTCCGCCACACTCATCTACTAATGGCCGCGGTTTAGGGTTTCAGGGCCCCGCCGCAGCCCTGGAGCCAGCGCGGTGCCCAGGCTGATCCCTCAAATGTAGCCTGTACCGCACAAGCACGTGACTCGGTCTGTTTTATGGACACATGAAGCTAAAAGTGATATTTTATGAGTTTGTCAATGTCTCTTTTTGTGCATGACTGTCCAAAGAAATCACGTGGCATAATGGTATTTCTTATTTCTTCACTTGTATATGGGTTCATGTGTTTCTTGGGCAGGTAGCAGGGTTCCTAAAATGGCGCTCGGACCGCAGTTTGGTGGTGAATCTGATTGAATTATGTCACCTCGTAAAATAAACGGCTCGGTAATGAACGCTCCAGGGCTACAGCCAGGCCTGTCCTTCATTAAGAGCCGGGGGTGTGGGCGCAATCACGGGCTCCTACAGGAGGCCTCACCGCAGACACACTTTCACCAGGTTCCAGTTTAAAGTTATTGCGCACACATAACTCATGCATTCATAACAGTGAATATAAGCGTGTGGTGTTGGTCTTAACAGAAAAAAACAGATAACAGGAATATATATAGAAGGTCTGAACGTGTAGATTATTGTGATCTCAGAGAGGTCCCGGTCACCAAAAGGTCAGGGTTTTTCTATATTATTACCGTTGTATCGTATATTTGGATTTAGTTTGAGACGTACAGGTCACACACAAATAAAGATCTCTCAATCTTCTTATGATTTATTGTTGTCTGATTGATCACAAACACAATGGCCACACACTCACATGAATCTGTTCATCTAACTATAATGATATAGGGACACCAGTACTGTAGTCAGGTCTGAGCTCGGACCATCAGCTTGCGGCGGTGCGCCACAGAGATGTCCTGATGTCCTGTTGAAGAGCCTGCTTTAATTGATAAGTGAAGCTCTTCACTGCTGTTTGTTCGGTGTGTGCAGGGGGTGGAGGTTGGCCGCTGGTGGAGGGAGAGCGCTCCTATTTCAGCCCCTGACGCACTGCCTCTGGGGAGGAAACGGAGCTGCACAAGTCAGTCCAGCGCTGAGCTGAACGGGGTGCAGTGGGCAGAGGCGAGCCAATCACCGACAGCACCGCGGCTTCAGTCTGACATATCTGCAACAGGAACAAATTGTCCCAACAATCAACATCCGCGATCTGCCGCGCAACACAAGCCCACAGGTGGCGGATTATACGCGCCAGAACCGGACTAGACCCGCGCGGAACCACGGGAGCTCATCATGTCTATACTGCCGTCCTTCGGCTTCACGCAGGAGCAAGTGGCGTGTGTGTGCGAGGTGCTGCAGCAGGGAGGCAACCTGGAGCGGCTCGGCCGCTTCCTGTGGTCTCTGCCGGCCTGCGACCACCTCCACAAGAACGAGTCCGTGCTCAAAGCCAAAGCCGTGGTGGCCTTCCACCGAGGCAACTTCCGCGAGCTTTACAAGATCCTCGAGAGCCACCAGTTCTCCCCACACAACCACCCCAAACTACAGCAGCTCTGGCTCAAGGCGCACTACGTTGAGGCGGAGAAGTTGCGCGGGCGGCCGCTGGGAGCCGTGGGTAAATACAGGGTCCGGAGGAAGTTCCCTCTCCCTAGGACCATCTGGGACGGAGAGGAGACCAGCTACTGCTTCAAAGAGAAGTCTCGGGGCGTGCTGCGGGAGTGGTACACGCACAACCCGTATCCCTCTCCCCGAGAGAAGAGAGAGCTAGCCGAGGCCACCGGCCTCACCACTACACAGGTCAGCAACTGGTTCAAGAACCGGAGACAGAGGGACCGGGCCGCGGAGGCCAAGGAGAGGTACGGCTCAGGACGCACCAAGCGCACAGACACAGCCTGGGATTCAGACGGACATTTCCATGTGTTTACATACCACGAGCACAGAGCAGCAGCAATGTCCAGATACTATTACATACGTTCAAGAGAACAGAACAGAAGACAGGTCTAAAGCAGATTTATGATTTACAGAGATTCAGAATCTGGAGTCAAATGTACCATGCATTTTGACACAAAAAATAGATTCATATTTGTCATACACACAGAATATTTAGAATACTGATATATATATATGGGGGTTTTGATTTTGTATTTTTACGCAGTGTATGTATCTGTGTGTCAGTGTGTGTCAGTGTGTGTCGGTGTGTGTCAGTGTGTGTGCGACACAAACACAATTATTCAAAACACTGAGGCTTGATTTGTATTACATCGTGGACCTCACTATGATTCATATAGATACAAACATGAAAGTCAACATCTATAGACTACATCATCTTGTTTATGGAGCTGCATAATTTATAGAAATAAATCATGTTTATTATCAGGACGGATCTAAAACCACAGTGGGACTCAACAGACTCCCGAAATGCGTAAACCCATTCTACAGTATTTAGGGCGCTGCCCCATATTATGGCCTATATTAATATAATGTGTTGATATTGTTTCAGGGAGAACACTGAAAACAACGGCGCGGGCGGGAACAAGCAGAACCAGCTGTCTCCTTTAGACGGAGGAAAGTCTCTCATGTCCAGCTCCGAGGACGAGTTCTCCCCGCCGCAGAGCCCGGAGCCGAACACGCTTCTACTGCAGGGAAACATGTCTCACCCGGCCAACTCTGCGTACCCAATGTCCGGCCTGGGCCCGCCTCAGCCGGTGCACAGCATGCACGGACACCCGCACCAGCTGCAGGATTCATTGTTGGGACCTCTTACCTCCAGTCTGGTGGATCTAGGCTCTTAAAGGACGCGTGTGGATAAGAGCAGCGGACTGAGACGTGTATGTATGACTGTATCGTAGCTTCTTTAACCTATAGAGCCGGACTGTCTGTCGTTCAACCCGGGTAGAACAGGCCTGATGCCGCGCTTATAGAGGTCCGGGGCTCCGCTGTGGAGCTAACACGAGGACCTGGACCTTATCCCTCCTGCTTTACCACAAACACGAGCCTTTTTTCAGCCCTTTACGTGGACAGCACTCATCTGCTTATTTATGATATTTTGTTAAATAATTATAGCGACTTCCTGGGATGGAAACTACGAGGTTTTCTTTAGAGTCATGGTTAGTTTCCAATAAAACCAAATACTACACGTGTCTCTGTGTTATTTCTACCAAAACGTTGAAAACTGTCGCGATACGTCCGGGGTCACGCGTTCGTTGTACGCACGAAATTAAGCAGTGGCCATGACTTCTTTTGGTTATTTTTACAGTCATATTTTAAAAAGAAAACTAAAGCCCTTAAATGATTGAAGAGGAGCAGCTGCGCGTCAGGAGTGCGCTCTCAAAAGGCGTCTCATTTTCAAACGGATCCTGTTTCTCGTCGGATTTCTGTGGCCGTGTTTTTTTTTGTTGTTTTTGTTTTAATGCGCCCAGTCAGTTCCGGACCATGGGAAAGAGCCGCTCCAAAAAAATCCTTCAAATGGGCGAATAGCGCACGGAAGAATTCCCTATAGCCTATTTTCTAAACAAACCAAAACTAAACGGGCTTATATGAGCTGAATTTTGACATGTACACACAAGAAAAAATATATACAAAAATAATATATAACCAAGAAAACATATAAGGGAAAACCCAATAGTTCCATTTGTTTAAGAAATGACAAACAATCTGATAAAGTTGAGTTTGCATTGAAACTAAGGAGCCCCGCAGTCCCTATACAGCCCCTTGCCCCCTGCCCCCTCGCCCTCTCCCGGCCTCATGCCTGTACCCCTCGCCCCCATCGCCCCCCTCGCCGGGCTCATGTCAGCCTAAACTGTTTTGAGCAGAGAGCACCGAGGATTTCCTGAGCCTAATGCGAACCAGTCGCGGTGAGCATTACGCGCTGATTACTGCGGAGATTGGAGGTCTGCAGGCGGAGGGGGCCCCCAGTCTAAGGACCCCAACTCGAGGGCCCCAACCCGAGGCCCCCACTCTCCGTCCCCTTGCTCCCATCCATCACCTCTCTCACATCTCTCAATACGGGCTTCCATCTGGACCCGCGGCCTGTCTGTCCTTAGTAGACCTCTGCACGTCGACATTAACATAACATGTAGCGACCGCTATAATGTCAGGACAATGATGATAGTATTTTTTACATTCTATCCAATACATAAAGACCCTTTAAAATGTCCATATGGAATGTTCAAAATACCGGATGGAGGACGCAAAACGTAACGTAAATAAGATCTCAAAGTCAATCAAAAATATAAATTGCAATTTTTGAGTTTGTCATTGTAAAAATGCCATATGTTTGTATTTCAATTGCTCCACCTGCAGTTAAATAACATATAGCTTTACAAAACATGGGATTTATGGTGAGGGAAAGAATCATCCTGAGTATACAATAAAAACTAATGTGGTCTTCAACATTTCTGTAAGGACTTTCACCTCCAGCGAAAATGATAACTGTTACATACAATGTGAGGTAGATTCACTAATGATTCCTAACCAGGCTCTGACATGTATTAAAACTCTATTTATTGATCAAGTAACCCATGATAAAAAATAAACACTACAATAATGCACATAAAGATATTATACTCCTAGTCATTCATGAAATAATAATGTCATATAATATTTGTTGTACATTACAGCACGGTAATAATATGGTAATAAACAGAAAATAAATAATAGGAATTATGGTTAATTTCTACGTAAACCAACCCTAACCTATTACCCTATAGGTTACCCATAATTATTATCTATTACTATATTATTTCCGGGTCAAATAAAGATCAATTAACTATATATATATAAATTGTTACTGTGCTAAATACAGTGCATGAAACGAAAAGGAAAATGACATTAAAAACTAACCATAATAAAATATATATCCCATAGGTCAATTTTTAATTGTGTAATACCAATGACTCCCTATAGATTGCCTCTGATGAAACTATGATTCATAATTATAAATCTGCCTCCAAAAATGTGTCCATTGACAAGTGCTTTAACAAAAAAATATAGTTTTCATAGATTCATATTATTTATAGATTACCAATATCATGTCATTCCATACTAAGTTTGATGTGTTAATGTCACACACAAACAACACTGAATGTGTTTATGCCACACAGATCACAGCATTAATAAATCCATTGATCATTTATAGGTTAGGAATTTCACCTTAAAGTCAAACATACCTAAAGTTTTGAAACAAGTTTTTTGTTCAGTGACCAAATGATCAAATAATATACATTTGTTGAGTCACCCACACACAGTACAAGTGAGTTTAAATGAGGATAAACATGTATAGAGATACAATATGATGTTGAAATAGTGATCTAATGTTCATATGAGAATACAGGGGTGTGTCGTCAGGCAGGGCAGCCAGGGCGACTGCTGGGGCCCACATCAACCTTCTGAATGATCTGTTTAGAGAATTTGCTTTTCATATCTTCATTTGACTAAACAACTTTCAAGTTTTTCAAGGCCTAAAATGAAGTCACTGAATTATGATGTTTCTGCTGATCGATGTTTCTTCTCTGTGTGATTGGTCCTCTTGGCTACTGAGTGCAGCTGAATATTCACAAATTAACAAACAGGTGATCACAAAGCCTGTTAATCTACACAGTAGTGACAGACAGGGGCCCTGGGGTCACCTTGAGGATGTGACACCACGGGGCCGATCCAACTCGGAAATTAACTGTGGACTTTAATAATCTTGTTTAGTTCAAATGAGTTGAATTTCGAATTATAACCTTGATTTGAGTGGCACAAAATGTGCGCCGACAACGCAAAGCAGTGTCAGGCAGACATTTTATAGGAACTAAAAAATAACTTCAAACAAAAGAGTGATATCTTGATTTGTTAAAGTGATTATGAATCTTGAGTTGAGTTGTTAATTTTGGCATAACACATCCGCCTACAATGCTTCATATTGTCAGCTGACATTTTGTTTTGACACGTTTAGATTTATTTCTGATTGGTTTTCAATGGATAATTTTTTAAGCTAAGTGATCAGCCAGTGGAAAATGACACTTGAAATAGAAACACATGCCTAATTCCACTGGCCAATCACTTAACTTGAAATAAGAATGAAAAAGAATTACATTGAAACCAGTCAAATAACCCAGGCCTAATAAGTAAATAAATCTAATCTAGACTCAAGATGAATAAATTGAATTAAAGTCATTTTAAATAGGTACAGAGATGGGTGTACCTCAGTTACATTTACTCTAGTACCTTTTTACCTTTAAATTGTACTCCATAGAGTATCTTTACTGCACAATACTTTTTACTTTTACTTGAGTAATAATATTTTGAATTCACTGTACTCTTACTTGAGTAAACTCTTGGAAATCTGGAAAGAGTAAGAGTACTTTTACCACCTCTGTGTGTCATGTAAGAACAGCTTTAAGTGAAAAATGTGATGATGTGAAATTCTGTTCCTTGTGCCTTAAGTTTTTTAAAATAGTATTCACGCTTTTGGTTTATCCTTTGAAAATATCAAAATCAGTTTATTATTTATATTTTTTTGCCAGATTACCAAAAAATTTAACAAATAATATGACATTACATTCAAACAGTTACTCAGGACTCGAGTAGTTTTTTCACCAGTACTTTTCTACTCTTTTTACTTGAGTAACATTATTTTGAAGTAATGGTACTCTTACTTGAGTGAAATTATTGGCTATTCGACCCACCTTTTTGGTTTGGTCCGCCAACACAGCTTTGACTCAAATTAAGATGAATATTGAGTTCTAGTCATTTGAATGAGATGTCCCCTATTTGATGTGCACACATTAGCATGTCTTCTATAGAGCAGAGCCCAGGACAAAGGCAGGCGTACAGTATACAGCTGCTCAGGGCAAACAGTGCGTCATCATCACGGCTTCATCTGTCACGGGCTCAAGTGGCACTGGCTCTAAATCAACAGCAGGAAGGCAATGACGAGTGCAAATAAACACTCGGAGAGGCCGCCGGGCTCGCATGAGGACAGGTATCTGCGCCCAGGTATCTTTAGCAGAGAGTGGAGGGGGGAGAGCGGGGTGTGGAGGGTGTGGAGGGGGTTGGGGACAAAGGATCTTTTCAGGTCTGAGAGCCCAAGAGAGGGGGGTAGCAGTGCAGGGAGGGGGCACACAGATTTTCTTACCAATGATGCATGGATCTGACACTGTTCTGGCAGCTCGGCCCAAACGCTGTGTGTGTTTGTGTGAGTGTGTGTGGGACTCACATGGTCTTTGTGTTCTTATGTGCATTATACACTTTTTATACAAGACATATAAAATATGTAAAATATGGAAAACTTACTGTTATTAATATTTGCCAATGCATTGTTATAGAAAGATCAAAAGTACTGTTTATGGGCTTGGTTTTGTTTTGAGTCTCCTAGTTCCTGATGAGGATGGAGAGTACATGACCTGTGACCAGTCCTCCATACTTAATCTCCCCTCTGAATCATTTGTGGAGATGTAGTGACAGTCTAAAGACCGAACTAACTCCTGCCGTTCTCAGACTGTGATCCTTGTTGATTCTTAGACTACTTCTGGAAGTGTGTTAAGTCAAGATGGACAAATCCTCATCCTCAGTTTTTGTTTTTGTTAGAACTACTTCACTAATAACTACATTTTGAGAAGCCCCATCAGGTTTTGGTGGACATCAGACCTGTGTTCTTTGGTCTTACCCAGACCTGGGCATCATGCGGCCCAGGGGCCACATGTGGCCCACTGCGCCCACCCCTTTTATTTATTTTATTTTATTGTTTATTTGATAGGGACAAATACAATAGACATAGACCATTGTGTCAGAATAATCTGATGCATGTATCACAGTGTTTATAGCCATGGCTAATTCGCAACACCTGTCCCTAG
>JAVQKC010104471.1:0-14176 GCA_036025475.1 Philypnodon macrostomus | reverse complement strand
GGTGGTTCGAGTCCCCGTCCAAGCACACACTATTGTTATGTCCCTGTCCCGTCCACGTCCCGCGCCCTGTGTGAGTTGTCAATCCCTTCCCCCTGGACCAATGAAAAAGTTTAATAGATTTTGAGGAACGTGTTCCACTTTTTTAAAATCTCAAAATGGAAATATATAAACAAAATTTTCACGCACTTCTGAATTTTGGGCATAAATTCAGAGTTTACATGTATGTTCATGCATGGCTCGGGCCTAAAAATAAGGGCTTACACTTATATAGCACCTTTCAAATCCCCAAAGCAGTTTATAATGAAGTCCATTTATTATTCATTCACACACCGTCACACACTGGTGCTGGTAAACTGGTGCTGGTAAACTGGTGCTGGTAAACTGGTGCTACCACAGCATCGGCTCAGCTCGGAACAAGGGCCGAGAAGAAACTGCAGAAGTGTCTGGTAACGGTTGCCGAGTGGATTCAAAAATCGAGTCGCGTCGCGTTCGTGGTTCATAGGACAGGGTCAGGATGTCAAGCCTTTAACCAGTAAATAAATACGCCTGTGATATTAGTGTGAGTGTAGTGGGCTCTATGGGCTGAGCTCGGCCTGCTGTCAGCGCCTCACAGCTGGAGCACAGAGGCCGTGGTCATTAGTATAAAGTGTGGAGCAGCCCTGAGGGAGACGGTTCAGAGACTGTCACTAATGAGAGGCATATTGTACAATTACTGCCACATTAATGACTTACAGACCACCCCCGGACCACCCCCCTCCACTCCGTACGGTACGGTCTATAGCCCATTAACTCAGCCCTGGTCAATTATACACCGATTTAGATCCAGCCTCTAAAACCAGGGAGCGTGAGCGTAGAGAGTTTTAATGGTGCTTTTCACAGAAACGGGACGAGAAAAATGATATGGCTTTTTAGGTGTAGTCCCTAAAATAAAAATATATAAATGTGTGTAAAACAATATATTAAAACTGACCACATGACCCTGTTATATGATATAAGTAGCCATCTGTGTGTAGCGGTCAGGGGAGCAACTAAAGTTAAACTCTGATGTGTGGTGTGTACTGTGTGTTTAGACCAGTTCTGTCCTGGTTCAGACCTGGTTTAGACCTGGTTTAGTCCTGATTAAATCCTCGTTTAGACCTGGTTTAGCCCTGGTTTAGTCCTGGTTTAGTCCTGGTGACTGTAAACATATGGGCCATGCTGTAACCGGAGACTTGTTTTAAAACAGTTCAAAGCGTGTTCAGTCCTGTCGCCTGCATTTATCTGAACCATTCTGATTCAATAAAACACGTCGGGACAAACTGGACCTGTTTACGTGATGTCCAACGTACGGCCCGGGGGAGGACCTAGGGACACGATCTGACAGTACACGGCCAGAGGGTTTAAAATGAGACTCTGAGACCCTCTGTGGGCTGTATTATAAGGGTTTAAAATGACAATATGAGACCCTCTGTGGGTAAATAGAAAATTATATGCAACCAGGTGAGAAAGGGGGTACCTATACAAATATACATTGTAAATCCTATTTGGCTTTTGTTTCACCTAATGGTTGCAGTACTATACTTATGTGGGAGCATATAATCTCTGTGCTTGTGGCTCTTCACTGGCTCCCAGTGAATCTTAGAATCCATTTTAAAATGTTGTAGTTGGTTTTTAAGTGTTTATTGTATTTGTCTGAGCTCCTGCAGCCTCGCTCCCCAGGCAGGGCCTGCAGACAAACTGTTCCTGTCTGTCCCTCGCTCCATACTCTCCACGAGAGGGACAGAACGCCCTCAAACTTTGGAGCTGCATATACACTTGAGCACTTTAAAACATTAGTTAAACCCTATCTCTTCTCATTGGCATTCAACACTGATTAAGAAAGTACTGTTTTTTTTATTTTGTATAATATTTAAATCGTTTTTATCTATAAATTGCTGAGTATTGCTGTATTGCATCTATTCGTTGTATTTGACTGTTTTATTGTTGGCTTGTGCAGAACCTTGGTCAAGCTGTTTAAATAAAGTTTTACTTGACTTGACTACTTGCTTCTGTCCAAAGGGTGGTGCTATTTCCATTTTTTAATAGATTCACGGTCTAGAGCAGACCTAGGAAAAGTGGGGCCCGGGGGCCACATTCAGCCCTTGACCAGTCCATGTCTGGCCTGCAGTAAAACAATAATCAACAGATATCGTAAAAATTGTACTGTAAAATACCAAACATTGAGGACAGTAAGAATTTCATTGTGCAGGGAAACATGTTTCCTACTGTGCATTTGACAATAAACACTTTGAATCTTGAATCTTGAAATCTTAAAGACACAATTCACATTTTTGTGCCACATGTTACCAATAATATCAAACAGAAAATGCATTAGTTTGTCAATGTGAGGGCAATAGACTACATTTGCTCTACCACAGAAAAGTAAGCCTTTTTTCTGACCTTGTGTTTCTTAATTGCAAAATGTTGTGTAGTAGTTTTTATTATTTATTGATAATTATTGGTTATTGGCCCTCCACAACAGTCCCCGGTCCTAATGTTGCCCTTTGAAAAAAATGATTGCCCACTACTGGTATAGTGGTATAGAGATATAGAGTTACAGAGGTATAGATATGTAAAGATATAGATGTATGGAGGTATAGATGTACAGAGGTATAGATGTATAGAGGTATAAATGTACAGAGATATAGCTGTATAGATTTATAGATGTAAAGAGGTATAGCTGTACAGAGATATAGATGTACAGAGGTATAGAGGTGTAGAGGTATAGAGGTGTAGAGGTATAGAGGTATAGATGTATAAATGTATAGATGCACAGAGGTATAGATGTACAGAGGTATAGATGTACTGAGGTATAGATGTATAGAGGTATAGATGTAAAGAGGTATAGATGTACAGAGGTATAGTGGTCCACTGCTGTTTTGTACCGTGTCATTTGAGTTTTTTGTGTACATTGTAGTTCAACGCTGTCATTGATATCAATGTTATTGTTATAAACAAAGCACAAAATACTATTTTATTTTCATATTTTTTAACTTTATTTTACATTATTGCAACTCAGAGAAAATTGTTCCATTTGAAGTATTGTATGATCTAACCAAGCTTTATTAGTCAACCAATCAATGAAGTCACTGTCCCATGTATCACCAAATCCCATTCTTTGTCCCACTTTTAGGACTTTTTGAGCACACCCACACACAGTGGTAGAGCGGTCATCCTTTAACAGGAGGGTTGGCGGTTCAAATCCAACTCAAAACATTTACTGTCATTGTGTACTTGGGCTATGACTTATGAATGAATGCGGTTGTGTGATTGTATAGGGTGGTGGTCTATAGGGCACAATAGCTGCCACTCTTCAAACTGCCCAAGGGCAGCTGTGGCCACACAGGTGGCTTACCACCAAACTTAATTGTAAAGCACTTTGGGTGTCCCTGTTGCACTGTCTGTGAGGGTCACTGTGGTGACTGATGTGGTGGTGGATTACAGTTAGTAGAGTTTTGCTGATGTGAGGTCTCATTGTCTCCCATGCAGGAAGACTAGTTAACTAAGTTAATAATGTACAACCCACTTATAAAGACTGATTTATTATAGGCCCTCGCCGTTCATGCACATTGCACAATGTCAACATACACACAATCTATTTTATTTTTTTAGACAATAAATCAAATGAATGTTAGCTCATCATTGTATCTCTGTTACTGCAGATGTCCCTATGGACAGTATGACCTAATATAAAAAATACTTTTTCATGTAAAATGGATCCCACCAAACTAGTCATATGAGTAAGAAAAACAAAGTTGAAAATGGTCATTAGTTTCATAATTCGTGCATGAAATTGTTTTCTAGGCGTTATATTATTATGTGTTATTGTATAGTGGTTCCAGAGCGCCTGTGGGAGCGGGGTGTCCTTGCAGTTGTGCCGCTCTTTGTTGCAGCTCTGCCGCGGGGCGTGTCTTCACTTGGTGCGCTCAGATGCAGCTCGTCTTTGTTCACAAACTGCAGCAGAGGGGCACGAAAGCTTCTACTGTGTCGCACGGACTCTCCGCGCTGAGCAGTACGGCGACCCCGCTGCACCTGCGGATACGTGCTTCTAGCCATTCCTGAAAAGCATAGCGCATGCATTAGCTCTCAGCCACGTTGTATTAATTGTGGCCATGTTGTTATTATGTAGGCTACACCATGTGCTCTCGCTACAGCGCTTTACGCACAGTCACTGCGCACGCGGGAACCAAAGGCCGTGAGCAGAGTGGGCTGCCGCTCTATTGCTCTGTGGTACATGGGTACCCCGGGGCTCACCGCCGCGCGCCTCTTCTGTCGGTGCGGGCGCGCGTGGGGCTGTGGAGGAGACTGGGAGGAACAACGGAGGCCACGCCCTTAAAGCGCACTAGGTTATGGAGGGGCGGGCAGTGGGCGGAGTTACAGCGAGGGTTGTGAGGAGGGGGAAGGAGGCGGTGGTGCGGGCTGTTCTCAGTCTCTGCTGTCTTTGTCTCGTACTCTTTGTTAGCCATGCCGAGCCTGCTGCTTCTAGCAGGGATCATGGAGAAAAATGGGGGCTACGCCGGGGATGTGGCCGGCTCTGCCTTCGGGAGTGAGGGTCTACTGGTAGCGCCCGATGAAGACGAGGACGACTCCCGCGCCCTCAGGGTCGCGCTGGGCCAGTTGTCTCTGTTGGGTCTGGGGGAAGGCGAGGACGGCGGCGCAGCCCCCCCAGGAGTCCAGGACCGGAGCAACAACAACAACAACCAGCACAAGGCCAGCGGGGACAAGAACAAGCTGTGCGCTCTATACGATACCGCCTCCGAGACTAAAGCACGAGGCTGTAACATCACGGAGTGCGTCCCTGTGCCCAGCTCCGAGCATGTGGCTGAGATCGTGGGCAGACAAGGTAAAGTGTCCATGTGGCTCATACCTGTACAGGACAAAGAGCGGAGGGCTTCCCGCACCCTCCAGTCTCACTGTGAGTGTGTGCTATGAGCGCGTGGACCGCGATGCTCTGCTATCTCTTTGTGTTTTTAATGCACTCGAGTCGCGTGGAGAGCTCCACTACCACGCCATTGATGCTCGCGCAGACACAGCACCTCCTTCCTTTGTCGTCTGAGCGCGCCAGACAGCACGCGGCTGCGCGGCCAAAACAAGAGCGGGTCTCCCTTTGGGTGAGGTCAGGGATGTCCTGAGATGTCCAGTGTGGGTGTGGATATGAGGGCCTGAGTGTTGGTCTGCACTGCCCCGCGCACACAGTTGGACAAAGAGCAGCGTGCTCCTTTGTTCCCTCTTTGGGAGAAAAGTAGGATTAGGCCCAGGGTAGACTCAATCTGGACCCGCTGTAGACTGCACAGAGGCTGGTCTCTATATTTGACAGTGTTGTGAAGCTTAGGACGGCAGCTGTGAGGCAGAGGTGAGGGATTGTGGTCCAAGGGAGGGGCGCGTCAGGACCAGACATTAAGACTATTGCCATAGTAGCTACTGAGGAGCACGTGGAGCTGTGTGAATGAATCTGATCAGTCCATTTGAGCTGGAAGTCTTGATTTAGGCTGTATCTGATGTGGAGAGCTACTTACTTCCAAAACCGCCCAATTTAGACAAAAAACAGTTTTATTCAAACTAGGAGTTAGGATCACCGCTCTTCTCTAAGATAACAGTGAATAGAGTGAGCTGTGATGAGGCATGTTGTTGTTCTGTGCGGCACACACCCACTTCTTCACAGAGCAGCACCATCACACGCTGCATCCTGCACAGACACTCAGCCTGCTATAGTCACAGCATTGATTAGTGAGGCTCCACCCGGAGCGCTCTGCTGGCTTTACCACACAGGGAGCACTTTGGTCACTTCTTACTGTCTTCCTGTGTTCTGACCTGCCCTGTACATGTATGACTCAGCATTAAACTGTATGTAGATTCTATTCTGTAAGCTATGGGAGCCATCAAATCCATTTGCAGGTGGTCTACTTCACAGTGAACAGATCAGGTTGTTATTGTATAATGTTACTAAACCGTTGCTTCATGATGATGATCTGATTTCACTGAACCTGATGTGTTTGGAAAGTAGTGGCTAAAATCTTAACTCTACGTGTATTTTTCTTCAGGTTGCAAGATTAAAGCCCTGCGTGCAAAGACCAACACGTACATCAAGACTCCTGTACGAGGAGAGGAGCCCGTGTTCCTCATCACGGGGCGTAAAGAGGACGTGGCCCTGGCCCGTAGAGAGATCATCTCTGCAGCAGAGCACTTCTCCATGCTCAGAGCGTCCCGCAACAAACTGGGCATGTCCTTCAGCGGCTCCCCCCCTGCTCCCCTCCCGGGACAAACCACCATCCAGGTTAGAGTGCCCTACAGGGTGGTGGGGCTGGTGGTGGGCCCCAAAGGCTCCACCATCAAACGGATTCAGCAGCAGACCTGCACCTACATCGTCACCCCCAGTCGTGACAGGGACCCAGTATTTGAAATAACAGGATCCCCTAGTAATGCTGAGCGTGCCCGTGAGGAGATCGAAGCTCACATTGCTTTTAGAACAGGTGGCCTGCATGACCACAACAATGAGAATGACTGTCTGGGGTCCAGCGGGGGTTCCACGGGCAATGGTGGGGGTCTGGAGAGTCGCCTTCAGCAAGTGTGGGGCCTCCAGGGGTCCCAGCGCAAGCCTCTGAGCAGCAGTTACCGACAGAACTTCTCTGATGCGGTGGTGGGAGGAGGCGACGGAGGGGGTGTGTTTAACAAGAACAGCTTCTCCAGCTCCACAGATAAGCCCTGCTCTTACTTTGGCCCTGAGGGGCAGAGCTGGGCCGACTCAGACTTCCCCAAACAGGTGGCCTTCTACACGCAGCAGCGCTCCAAGAGCTTCGCCGGCCTGCCCCTGCCCCTCACTCGACTGTCCCCCGGTCTACACGAGAGCAGCGGTATGGTGCCAGTGTCGGGCTCCACACACGCCCAGGCCCGCCGCGCCCACAGCGAGCCCTCGGGAGGGGAGGGCTTCCCCGGACGGCTGCCTCTGCCCGACTCTCCCCCGGCCTCTGTGAGGGAGTGCATGACCTGCTTTGAAAGTAAGGTGACCGCTGCCTTGGTGCCATGTGGCCATAACTTGTTCTGTATGGAGTGTGCCATCAGGATCTGTGAGCTGAAGCAGCCAGAGTGCCCCGTGTGCCACAGCTCTGTCACACAGGCCATCCGAATATTCTCCTAAAACACTGCGCACTCACACTTTCAGTTACTCTTATCAATATGATTATTATATTATTATTATTTTTAGGAGATGCAAAAACTAGTGCCTATTTTAGAAGGCACTGTTTTACTAAAACATATAAACGTCTTTTGTTTTTTGAATATATATGCACATATATATTTTATATGAACATTTTGTTTCTTAAAAGCATTTAAGTTTTGTTTGATTTCTTTTGCTGCTCTTATTTTATTACAAACTACTTTGTAGACAGAAGCAGACATGTCAATGTTTGAGTTCCTCTCAAAGTGGGTAAAGGAAGGAAGAGGATCCAGCTTGTACCTGTATGGAGGAAAGTTAATGATAAAAACAATAAAATTATTTTTTATTGCACCTTATACTCCTGAAGGTGAAGAGGGAGGTAGTGTTGGTGCAGCTCTCTATGATCTTATACATGTATGTGTAGAAGACAATTGGGAGAAGAAGGGTACAACGACAGTTCACTTCATCTCATCTCTGTCTCCTTTGAGCATTTGCCTCCTCAGCTGGAGTAAACACTGACTGTGTTTGAGCAGCCCAAGGCTTCCACTGAGACCAGTTCCACTAGTTAGTTTGTACGAGCATGTGTCTGGAGCAGTCCGAGACAGTACAAAAGACAGCATCTGTGAGAGACGGAGTGGACCGGGCCTCCTGATGAGTGCAGTCCCAGTGGGGCCTTTGGTGGGACCCTCTATAATGAGCGGGGCTTTAGGAGCAGGTGTTTGGTGCTGCTCGGTTGCTGTGGCCTGTTGCTCAGGGTCCGGCCTGTCTTTTCTTTGGCATGGCTTTTATGTAGAGCTGCTTACAGTGTGATTTGTGCTGGGGCGGGGGCCTCTGTGTACAACGCTTTGTCCCGGCTCCCGCCTCCTCCCCTCTCGGACACGGCCTGGGTCTGCTCATTGATAATTAGGGAAATTGGTGGGTCCAGGTGCGGCCAGAGTGGGAGCACAGTTGTATTGGACGAGACAGGGCCCGGTCGCAGCTGGGTTTGGAGAACCCCTTCTTATCCGTTTTCATTGTTCATGAAAACCAAAATGAAATTTGAGGAGAGGCTGTGAGCAAAAAGGCCCCCCCAAATTTAACACCACATTTAGCTCAAACTAAGAGCACCGTATCACTGTATGGGACACCCTGCAGCTGCCCCAACACCTTTCTCTCCGGGGTGGATTCAGCCTGTTGTAAAAGACAGAAAAGCCAGGATCCGCCCAAATGAAGACACGCTCCTGCATGAGCTGAGCACAGGGGTGTTTGGGTGTAGCTCTAGATACAGCATAGATACCTACTGTTGAATAGGTCCTACTGCTACATGTCCGGCAGTGGGGCCCAATGATCTGACAGCCCGATGTGCCTCAGCTCAGACAAAACAGTACTCTGGTGGACCACTACAGCTGAGGGTCCTTCAGTCAACACTAACCCTTTTGTACTTTTATTTTTACTGCCTTAATATTTTTGGAATATTGCCATAATCCTGGCGTTCAAGGTAGCATCTTTGCCCCCTGATCCCCTTTTGATAAACTAAAGAATGTGAATCAAAACAGTCTGAGCAGACATTGGCCAGACTGAGCAAATCTGAAGTAAAGCACCTTACACACATGATCTTAACCAAACTGACCAGTGATGGTGACAATAGTCATACTGTGGGACACATGCACATAAGGATTCCCTATCATGGAGTGGCCATGCTGTTGAGTGTGCAGCGCCGGGCTTGAGTTATTGTGAATGCGTATCGTCGTAGATGGCACAGGAACCTGAGCCTTATGTAAATAGGTGTGAGACGTCCACGGAGGTTACAACAGAGAGAGGTCTATATAGCCCGTCTTTATATGAAGGTTTATCGGAGGATAATTATTATTTTACCCACATATACTGATAACCCAGAAGTTATAAAGTTAATGTACATTAAGTTACTAATGCATAAGAGGATTCAGACTATTCAGACAGTCTATGTGGATACCTGCAATAAGAGCTCAACACATCAGACTGTATTCAGAACCGTTTATTAGAACATGCTATCCTTACTGTTAACATAGCATTTGTAGAGCATTATCAAAATAATTGCTCTAATCATTCTAGACAGAGAATAGGGTTTTATACGCTGGTCTAGGCTGGATATTCTACTGAAATAATGCAGAGAACTGTCTAAAATGTGATGTACCATGTCAGGTTGGCCTAGTGAGCATGGCCCACTGATGTGCTCACAACTTATCAGTCCTGTACACTAGTCAAAAGTAGCCAAAGAATATGATGAGGCTTATCCTCCATAGAGCTACTTTTGTGCCCGGTGTCCACAATACTCAAATACTAAATGATTTGTATCTACACACAGTTAGCAGCAGAGAGATACTGATTCAAAGCTTTAAGACCAGGTTAGTCATGTATTTATACTGTAGTTCTACTTACTAGTGTACACATAATACCCATTACTATGACTGAATGCTAAGTTTCATTTACCTAATCAAACGTAAAGGCTTGTGGAGAAGGGAGGGCGTGGTGTGGTCGAGCAGAGCAGGATGTGGGGGGTGGTGGTCTGGTAATGGCTGGGGGGACAGTAGTAGGGGTGGGCGATATGGTCAAAATATAATATGATTATTTATTTTTTTTACGACAAGATCTCGATTTTATTTTTTTTGTTTTGAGACTACTGCAGTCAGGCTCTTAATAAAACCAAATTCAATATTTTTTTTTTCCATTGTTATGAATATGAACACTGGCATTGTAACAGTACGAATTACGATACAATATTTTATCGCCATATCGCACACCCCTGGACAATAGTATATTACACTTATTGTTATAAATAATGGCTGAAGATTTTATGTATTTGTATGCATTTTTTTATATGTAATATCCCTTTGGAGGAGTGATAGGAAATCCTTATTGATTCTGATGGATGCACTTAAGCAATCTGACCCGTGACAATGATCTGAATGTACAAATGACGACTCAACGTGATGCACTCCTCTCACTTAGTGTTTTTAGTGAGCTTTAAGTCTCTTTTTTTTTTAGATACAATTTGCCAGAGGTTTGTGAAATATATTTGAGTTCTTCCACATTTTTATGAAGTAAATTAGAAATTAAAATGTATCCTCGTTATGTCAGAGCTATTTTGCTAACATGGGTTATTGTTTCATAAAAGCAGTGGGAATAGTATCTGGATATTATTTATGAGAAGTACAAAAAAAAAAAATTAGCCACATATTTATGAATAACCTCGAGACATTTGTTTTTTAATTGAAATGACGAGTTAATATATTTCTAATAACCGCGATAAATCAGTTTTTACGGAGTAACAAGATGATAAAGTTTTATTTAGTGTTCGGTGACGACGCAGTTGGAATAATACGATTCATTCAGCAGCTGTGCCAACAAGGGAAATCTACAGAAATAATATATTTTTAGAATTTTGATATTTTTTAGTCAGAGCATCCATTCGTGTGCCTCGATCATTTCTCTTCAGCCCCCCGTCACTGAGAATACTGTCCCCTTCACATGTGTCTGCCCTTGAGGTAGAAACACTACTTTTGTGGAGCACCTGAGTGAATAATAAATAATATAAAAATAACATCTGGATAGTTCATGACTTGAATTTGAAATATTCAAATCTTGATGAGAGTCCTCACTGTGGCACAACATGTCTGCCAGCATCGCTTTGTGTTGACATATTGTGCCATGACGCTAAATAATGATTAGTTTAAATGACTTGACTAGTAATCTTGATTTTGAGTTACGGTGGCACAAAATGTCCGGCAACACATATTGTGCCGCTAAATAATGATTAGTTTAAATGACTTGACTATTAATCATGTTTTAACAGGTATAGATTTCTTAACTTATTAGGCCTAGTTATTCCTCACTGGTTTCAAGATATTTTTTCTTTTTCAAGCAAAAATATCTGCCTGTGGTATTAAGAAAATTACACTTCTCTTATTCCACCGGCAGATCAGAGCCAAAATATCCAGGCCTAATATGTAAATAAATCTGAGCTAGTCACGACTACGTAATATTCTGAATTTCACGTCACTTGCTCTCATCTAGATATTTCCTTTTTGCAGTGCAGCTGTGACCCACATTGTAATGGTCACAAATCATCTCCATTCATACATTCTCCTCCACGCGGTGCTCGGTACGGCAGTGATGGGTCAGCAATACAGATGGCCTTTCTCTTTAACTACCGCTAAACTCTGCAAGTACAGAGCCCACATTCTAGTATAGTCTGCATGTATGTAGTAAGGTCACTTAGACATTTTCATAGCTCAACGTCTTTGGAGCCAAGTGAGTCACCATCTGACTTCATCTAAACCAGGGCTACACCACATCCGAGCACGACAACGTTTTTACAGATGTCAATTAAATATGACCTGCAGGTAGCGTTGTAGTCCCAGGTCAAGGCCACAGTAGAGTCCGAGATGGGGCTGCACAATTAATCACAATCAAAATCACAAATTCAAATCACTTTTTTTAGGCAATATAACATCCTCTGCACACAACTAAATCTATGTAAAAACCCTCCTTTTTATAGAGGTTTAACCTCTATAGACATGTTCTGAAAGACATGTTATTCTTGTTGAGGTTAATATTTCAGTCTTCTTTCAAGTGTTAGTGCTTCCAGACTAGTTTAAAATGTGCTGGGAACTGTTTTCAAAACAACATTTGTAATAAATAATAAAAATTGCAATTAGATATATTCTCACCCCCCCTAACGGTGCAGCCCCTACCCGAGACAGAGTCAAGACTTTAAGGGTCCAAGACCAAACCCAAGGCACACTGAAACCAGTTTGAGACTAGACAAGTTAAAAAAAAAGATTAAGACTAAAAAAAAAGAGAAATGTCACAAATATGATTTCATTTGAACTACTGTTTTTTTTAATGATAATTAATTTTAAAATCTGCTTTAAATCCCTTTTAATCCCAATAATAATTTGTAGGACATAGGACCACTATGTCCTCGACTGTGACTAGACCTAGTCAAACCATGTCCGAGACTACAACACTATACCATATTATTATCTGCACAAGTGGACACATGGTAAAAGTCGGTGAGCTCGTAGGGGGAATGATGGCACTCACTGATTCCAAAGCGGATGATTACAGTTTGTCTTTGGTAGCATTTCCAATATTTGGGACACAGTAGAAGTTTCAATACTCCATCATAGTGGTTGTAGTGCATTAGCATCATCTGGTGTTGGTTTCTGCTTTTGTGAATGGTGAAGAGGGCTCTTTGTGGCTGAAGTTGGGTGGACAAGTCTTTCAGTATAATGTCCTTGAAAAATGTGATTTCAGATTGATTTTCTGTAATATTTTTTGTGAATTACATGATGGAATTTTTAATATTGTTGTATCTGCTCCATGTTAGTTCTGGTTTTGTTATTTTTTCCAAATTTAAGATGTATTGTACATGTTTCTAATAAAACATCATAGAAATATATACATGGTGGTGCTTTTTTTCATTTCACAAGTACATCCCTGTCAGGGCTTTGTGGCTAATTTGCCGTCACTAGCCACTTTGTACAGTTTTTATATAGAAAATGTAACTTCTGACATTATTTTATATATATATATATATATATATATTGCAACGTCAATTAACATCTAATACAAGCTGTTTTGTTGAGCTCCCACTTGGACTGGAAGACAAACGGTCTGATTAGACAGCTGGCTCACCTTTCGCTGTTTCAAGTCAGGAACAACAAACATCCTAATACATACCTAATGATCCCCGACCCTGAACACATCTGACCAATATGATGGCAGCTACCTCTATAGTGCCCCCTATATACTGAAAGAAGAATGTAGTTTTAGGGAATTTTACAATATTTGGCAAAAACATTCTTCACAAAAATCCTGACAAATCAAAAAAGTCAAATAAACCCTTCCCATGTTTGTCATGGTTTGGGGGCGGGGCCTCTTAATTGCTCATTAACAATATAAAAAACCCTTAGAAATCACACAATGTCTGTTTAAGTTGCCCGTTGGTGACAGTTGTGGCAGACATATGTGGCAGACGTATGGGGCCATTTCACCGATATACACCTTGCTGTCTGGGACAACCGCACAGGCCTAGTTTAGGCCTAGTCTTGACCTAGACCCTGCCTTTACCTGGTTTAGACATTATTTAGTTCAGTTTACAGTACAGTTTACACCTGTTTAGACCTGGTTGAGAAGTAGTTGAGCCATGGACCTCCCCCCAGTGGGCCCCTGTTTAGTCCTAGTCTAGACCTTATTTAGACCTGGTTTAGTTCTTTTTAGTCCTGGTTAAGATCTGGTATAGTCCTGTGGACCCCTCCACCTCCTGGGCCCTAGATCTGTGGTACTGGCTGCACCAGGTGCACTTCTGATAGGATGTAAAGAGCCCAGGTTAGAACATAGAAATGCTGGACATGGACATCACTATAACTTCTACTCTATTTCTACTCTATTGTGTACAATCAAAATAAACTCATTTGAACTTTT
The DNA here is from genome assembly GCA_036025475.1 of Philypnodon macrostomus. Classification (NCBI taxonomy): domain Eukaryota; kingdom Metazoa; phylum Chordata; class Actinopteri; order Gobiiformes; family Eleotridae; genus Philypnodon; species Philypnodon macrostomus. The sequence goes on along the minus strand of JAVQKC010104471.1, from coordinate 558 downwards.
TTTTTAACAAAATGTGCTATTATTTTCTTATACAAAGTGATTTACCCAGTGTCCTCATATGAGGACATCATTTTATGCACAAACCGCTTAGTGTGAATACACAAAATTTAAATATTATAGTTTAGTAGGTCCCACTAATCCAATAGAGCCAAGAGAAATAAAAAATGCACACCAAACAAATGCTCGGGTCTCAGGAGGTTAAAAGATCAAAAGATCTTCAAGGAGTCCCAATGCAAAAATGACTGTTTTGAATGTTTTTGCCAAATTTAGTAAAATTCCCTAAAACTACATTCTTCTTTCAGTCTATAGGGGGCGCTATAGAGGTAACTGCGATCCTATTAGTCAGATGTGTTCAGGGCCGGGGGTAATTAGGTATTTCAGGTTGGAGCCTAATCGGGCAAAGTATGTGCAAGTTAGGGGCTGTCAAATATACCTGACCTCCCAATTTCAATCCAAAATGGCCGACTTCCTGTTTGTTGTAGGGTGGGGTCATAATAATGTTTTATGTTGGGTACACTGTGGAGAATCACTGTACCAAGTTTCATTGCTCTCTGCCAA
>JAVQKC010104435.1:0-37252 GCA_036025475.1 Philypnodon macrostomus | reverse complement strand
CGGAGGAGCTGGAGGAAGTGTCTGGGGAGAGGGAAGTATGGGCGTCCCTGCTTAGACTGCTGCCTCCGCGACCCGGCCCCGGATAAGCGGAAGAAGATGGATGGATGGATGGATGTTTTCACACCTCAATTCAATATTTTTGCATCTCCCTTTGAATACATGGCACTATACAATAAAGATTGACTACAGAATTGCAGCATGAGACATTGTGATTCTTGTGTGAGCCAGTGTTTTAAGTTTTAATCACTGCTGGTGCCAAGAGCTCAGACCTTCTCCTCCCAAATACGTTTAAAAAAGAAACTTAAAAAAGAACTTTATTTTTTTAATGTTGCTTTTTGCTTTTAATTTGTTTTCTCCCTGGCTGTGGCTCTTAAGTTAATTTTCCAGTGATTTGTCTGAGGACAAGCCACATGCCATTAGGAGAAGGAAAGACTCCGGAAACACACACACACAAAAAAACATTCAGTTTGTCTAAAAACTTTCTTTATTAATTTTCTCTTCTCTTATCCGAGACAGTGCTTCCTCCGAGATAATCCGGCGTGCCTTCTGTTTTATTGCATTTTTCTAATGAAATGCTCTGATGCAGACAGACAATCAAGGAGCAATTCAGGAAAAGTGCAGACTGAAGAAGGATGAAGCTTTATGTGAGTGGGTTGAGAAGCACAGCTGTACTGGATTTGAAGCTGGGTGAGATTTTAAAGAACTAAAAATTGTAGCAAAGTGTAATAGTATTTTTTGCTGATTACATACTTCATCCCAACAAAATGTCTGTTGTCGTAATGACCTATTATTTTTTTATTTATTTGCAGATAGAAGGTTCTAGATATGGTTATACCCAGATTTCCTAGTGTTCATTGACTCCTGCTCACAAAAACTTTAAGAATTGCCCAATGGATTGGATTTATATTGCACTTTACAATGCCCAAGGCTTTCTCAAAGCACTGACATATATATTTTTTGTATTATTCATTCACTCCTCAGTCACACCTGATGGTGGTAAGCTGTTTATGTAGCAATGTGGGTTAGGTGTCTTGCCCAGGGACACAATGACAGTGTGTGCGTGGACGGGGACTCGAACCACCGACCCTCTGGTTGAGGGGCCTACCCACTGCGCCACTGCCGCCCCACAAAAACTTTGAGAATTGCCGATTACTTTTTCATCGTGGATTTTCACATTATATAATATAGTGCTTTCATCTTTCATGATTCTGATTCAGTACCATTTCTTATTGATAGGACATAAACTAGTTGTTCTTAAAATATTGGAATTCTGACTTGATAGAAGGCCCAAGTATATCTTAATGTCTACACTTACATCATTTTATTTTTCCTAACTATTTCAGTACCAACATTGTTTTCAGTATACAGTATAACATGTAAATGGCTTGAATGGTCAGAAGTTCTTTTTCTAGATTATTTTACTATTTCCCCACTGTGGTGCAAATAAATGTATGTATAATGTGTTTTCTTATAACATTTATGACATTCATTTTAATATCTCTTTAACTATCATATGTATTAAAAACAGTATTTAGACTTTTGGCTACTGATACAGAATTGCTCAACCAGTTTCTGCCATGAATGGATCCTACATAGGGCATCATTGTGGTTTGCATCTGTGGAGTCTAAGCCCTCTCGCTTTCATGTTTTCAGTCTCTATAAATCATTGATAAAGAGGATTTCCAGTAGTCGACTCTCCCTGGAGCAGACACTATGACACTGGGCTGACGAGGGCTCAGACGACACCCGGACACATTTATCAGACCATAACATCACTTTATTTTCGAGTCTTGCTGTTCCCCAACTGTTTTATTCTGCTGTTGTTGTTTTTCTTTGCTTTAGATGGATTGCACTATTATATTCCTGACAGACTCTCTGGTCAACATTTCAAGGAACACTTTTTGGATTATTTTAAAAGATTTGTTATTGACAATTCTGTGAAGAAAAACAATGAAATTTGGAGCTTTGTGGATCAAGTGGAGCAAAAAAAGTCCTCCACTGACTTCAGAAAGTTGGTTGCTTCTCTTTTGGGACATACAATAACCATACATTTTATTTTAAAAGCTCTCTGACATTTTACTATCTAGTGTCAAATTGGTTCATTTTTCAACAGAGACCTTTTGATGAATTGTTTAGTGTTTCAAGATTATAACCTGCGGGTGTTTAATTGAAACCCTAAATTCTGTTCCCTCACATCTATGTAGCTTAAGGCAAACTCTTGGATGATGAGTTATTTTAAACACTTGTGTTGGGTTAATTGTCCCCTTGCTAAGTTTAACTAATGAAAAATGTGTATGCTTCATTCTTGTTCTCTCAATGTGGAATAACTACTTGATGAAAATACATTCATTTATATAAATCCTTGCCAGATTTTTTTAAAACTAGTTAGTTCACACATTGAAAAGCAGTTCATGATTTGGCATTGATTAAAAAAGATGATTGCAGTAGTGCATTCTTACACCATTCAGTTATATCTAATCGCTATATTTCTGGTTCATTCGCATTGCATTTTTTTAAATAAAAAAAAGACAATATAATCTTGTAAGTCATATTAAACACCCCATGTTCTTGTATCTTTCTCAGAAATGCGGAAATAACATGTGAATGCAACATTACTCATTGATTATTGAAGAAGAGTTTTTGGAGAATGCTTTTTGAGAGCATGGATGATTGTAGTGGAGTGAAAAGCTTTTTGTATTGATTGATTCATGTGAAAAATTAAGCTCTGCATGTCAGTGTGGTCAAGAGCTTTAGTGCAAGAAGTGAAGAGTGGGAACATTCTGGGAACTATCGAGTTGATAAGAGCCAGAGAAATAAAGATTGGTGAGCTTTCTGTCCTCATTGCCTGATTATTGACTTTAACAAATGAATGCTTTGACACTTCTATTCTTTATTCATTATATTGTTCCCGTATGTAGCCTTGGGAGTCATAGGTGAGTTGGGCCTATCACAGCAACTGTGGGCCTTACATCCTGGACAAGATATATTTCAAAAAGATGGCTGTCAACCAGCCCCAAGATCGAAACCATATCCTTCTTGTTTAGAGGCAAGACAGTTAACCACTCTGCCATCATGGAACACACAGAATCATATTACATTCATGTTTGGGAGTGGCAGGTGCACTGAGGAGGAAAAATACTCCACTTCTTTCCTTTGTGTGTGAATGTGTGCGTTTGGTTTGGGGCCCGAGATCATCCGTCTACATTCCAGGTAATTAGACCGGCCAACAGCTGAGTCCCATTAGCCTTGATTACAGCATTCAGAACAACACAAGGAAGAGAGCGGTGCTTAGGCACTTGTACTACAGCCTCATCATGGTTAGAGACTTTATGACTGCTATGGAGTCGCCACACTCTTGTCTTGGCACTGGTTTCTATAATTTCTTAACATTGTACCCTTAGGCAGTCTGTGTTAGCACAGCTGTATGCATTTAATCATATGCATGTGGGCTGGATATAAAAAGGCATGCATTCTTAAAATTAATGTCTTTATTGGCTTAACACAAGCGAAACTCCGCGCAATCCCAACTCATTCTCTGGTCGAGTCATACATAAGAAAAACTTTGTGGCCGTAGAATTTACCCTTAAACTAAATGATCCCCAGTTCCAGTACAGGTCTGTGCACCATACTGTATTTTTTTCTAAATTTGCATGATTTTGACTGCACTCTGACCAGGGCTGGAGGGATATCATATTGTTCCATCTTATTGCATTAATCCCATGCTTGTCTGTCTATTACTGGTGCTCCACCCTGTGTCCAGACCTAGTGCTTTTGGTTCCTGTCTGCTGTGAATCTGGCTGACCCTCTTTTATATGGTGTCAGGATTTTGGTGATTGATTCCAGGCCTAGACGGCTGGCAGACGAGCAAAGAAGCAGCCTGCACTCTATCCTGACTCTGTGATGGATTACTGACCCTTTTAGCTCCTACTGTAGCGAGAGCCAGCGTAAAGAGGGGAATTTACTAGATTAAAATAAAGAAAAATGTCATGTTTAGAGAGCAATAGTGAACAGCAAAGAAGATAAACGGCCAGAGAAAATGAGAAGATGCAAATGAACGAGTGCGTTAAGTAATCGTTGCCGGCATGTGTGGTTGTACAAGATGAGAGAATTGTGTGTATAGCTTCTATTATCTAGAAAGGCTTGACTTAATGCGGCAAATGACTGAGGCAGCTGTGAAGACGTTGCCAGTGTGGGAAGCCAGAAGGAGAAAATATTCTTTGCAGTCACGAAACTGAATTAAACATTGAAACACAGTCAGTCGTGCTTTCTTTTTTATTTTATTTTTGGTGAATCGTCGAGATTTCTGTGCCACTTTGCAGCCGCTAGAGAGACATGCCGGGGAATAAATCGGCTTTATTCCTCTGGAATGTTTCTGTACTAACTTGAATAGACTCCGACCCCAATTTATTAACAAAGTGAATCATTTAAATTGTGTGTTATTTAAAGCAACTGGAAATGTTCTCAATACGCTTTTCATTGTTTACCTTTGAGTGAATGTATTTTTAAATATGAGACCCCAGTCGTACTTTTTTCAGTCTGTGGTCATGTTCAATTTGAGTGGTTATTTCTTCTCTTTCACAACATTGTATTCTTTAAAATATTACATTTTTAATGGGTTGATGGAATGGGCTGACTTAAGGCTCATTTATACTCTACGTTCGAAACACAGACAGATATGCGTGGAGCCTTCTGTTCATCAGATGCGTTCATTTTGTCCGTAGTTAGATCCGTCTCTAGAGAGCTTGTGGATGCGTTCCAACAGTGCAGTACATGTGTTGGCCTGAGCGAGCGCTGTTCAGCGGCCAAAACAATAGGCACTGGCTGAAGATTTAAAAGAGTCACAAGCACACAAGATCACAAACATTTCTAACGCAGGGATATATTTACGTACAAAATGACAGTATCGATGAGCTTTAAGCATATTTACAGCAGTCACACATACCTAGAGACTAATGACTGTTTTTCTTTGCACTTTTTACTGAATTAATAATTGCTTTAAATTGTTGGACTCAGAATGACTATTGACATATGGGATTTCTTCTGTGAACTTTCTTCAAAAAGCATCAAACAACTCAAAAAGTCAAATACTGATTTTAGACATGGCGCAGTTGTTGGTGCCAGGTGGATCAAAGGTTTGAGATGAGCAACTTTAGCTTAGATAACCACTCAATACATCAAGGTCTTCTGAAGAAAACAAAACATGAAGCAGGTGGGCTACAGCAGCAGAAGACCACTCTGTGTTCCACTTTATTATGTACAAGGTCTTAGTAATAAAGTAATAAAGAAACTTTGATTTATGGGTCATGTTGGTTTGATTCACAGACACAAATCCCATGTCTCAAACCATAACTACTTTCAAAGTCATGTCTGCAACTGGATAGCCCTATGCTTAGGTCACCATTACTGACCGGAGACAACTGATGGGGTCCATCCATATCCAGTGTTGACTTCACTGAGCCTCCATCATCACAAAAACAGTGTATATCTCCAGGGCTAATAAAACCCCAGGGATCCCATGGTTTAGGCGTCATCAAGTATTTATGTTATGTTCATTAAGTATTGATTAAGCCGTTAGAGCACGCTTAGACACCCAGACAATCATTATGAACGATTGCATGTGGAGGAAGAGGAAGAAAGGACAGAAAGAAATCTAGCAAAAATTGTTGAAAGAATAAAACACACAATGAGACAGTGGCTAAACACAAAGAGAGTGGAGAGGGAACTGGAAATATTAATGAAGCATCCAGATATCATTTTAGACAGGCAGAAGATTAGGCCTTAATCCAGGCAGAGCACAGAGCCAAATAAGAAGAGAATGGAAGCAAAGGGTGGGAACCGAGAGTGTAGGAAGTCAGGAATGGAGGGGAAGAGGGAGGTCAAAGAATAGCTGAATTGAATGGGGGAAATGAGTGGGATTATGGGGACGACAAGCTTCTTTATTCTGGAATATTCTTGTATGCACTTGAATAGACTCTGGCCTGGTAACATAATTTCAAGGGAATAAGGCAACTTTTCCTCTACTCCTGCTGTGCAGGTTCATGCATTCAAGAAGGAAGCTTCATTCACCCTGCAACAACTCATTTAGCTATCACAACATTAGACATTTTTTTCAGTTTTTAATGTCTTTATGTGCAGAATTTGTAAATATCTACAGAGATGGACATTGCATGTTTTCTTGTAATATTACAGAGTTTTTGAAATGAATGAACAGAGTATTAATAATTTAAAAAACACAAAATTGAGTAGGTTTCGAGCTGTGTAAAAAGTGCCTTGATCTTGAACTTTTCGGCCCGCACACTTTCAAAAGATCCTTATTTATTCCAATTGAGGGCCGTGGGAGGCTGTCGTGTGTCGTTTCATTTCAGTGTCAAGTGTTTCTATTTCAAATGTGAAAGTGGCAGTGCTATAGAAATGTCACATTGAAGTTGTCTCGTCTCACTTGAAACTGCAAACTGCGGCCCGGGGGCCACATGTGTCCCTTTGGGCTTTTTAATCCGGCCTGCCAAGCATTTTCTCATATTTTTTAAAACATTATAACCTGCAGGAACCAGTTACCTCCACATCAACATATTTGTTCACTGATGAAAGGCTGTATGTCTCATTTGTCAAGAAAGGGTTGCAGTTTACAGAGAATACAATATCAGCCTGCCCACTTGGCACATTTTTAAACCTCATGTGGCTTTTCAGTCAAAAAGTTTGCCCACCCCTGATCTAGACAATACCATTCAGACTATATACTGTTAGGTTCCTGTTGAACCTCCAAACTTTGTTGGAAGACACACAGGGAGCTTCTTCTTGCCCCAGGGCTGGATTGGTGCGGTACTCCAGAGTTAACCCCTGTTCATTGTTCACGGCAGTGTGGTGAAGCAAAGGAGGAGACAGTAGAAGGTTTCTTGGAGAGCCGTATCATTTATTATTCACTCTGTTACATTACAGGTGTTACTGCTGCTAACTGTACCAAATCGCCTGATATTACCGTACTCCACTCAAGACAGCTCAACTTTTCCCTTGAACTCACTCAACCAACCACACAACACTATGCACCCTCTGCAGGCATGGTGGCGCTCATGTAACAATACTGTAACTATCTTCATTTCTTGTATAGGACTTTTCCATATATACGATACCAATACATTTTGCAGATTTAAAAAGTCTTAACTTTATATATGTCATTCTCATTTCCTTTGCTCTGATACAACCCTTGAATACTACCCTCTTTGAATAGTTTTATATCATATTTTATTTTGTCTGATGTTATATTTATACCCTAAAAACAGTTTGACAACAAATTCATTCTTCAAAAAATCAACAATTCTTAATACTGCAGTAATTTTGAAAAAATACCCAGTCCTACACTGGAGGCTAACCAGGAAGTAGCACACAGTCTAATGCGGCAATGAGGTTTAATGAGGCTGAAAAGGCAGTGTGACTGGCTGGCAGGCAGGCTGTACACAAGGTACTGGATCCAGCTTGTGACAGATGTTATAAAAGGGCATAGAAACACAGCGAAACAAGGCAACATGCAGAGAGAGACATCACAGAGAATAAAGTTTGTGCAAACATCAACTCTGGACAAAGTCAAGTGGAGTTCATTTACCCACGAATACCCCAAAGCACATGCCCCAAAAAGTCCTTTTAAGAGTGTGTTATATGATTTCAACAACTGTACGCTCCTGTTGGTTTGTACCTCATTCTCCTGATTTCCTCAGATTGACACAATATAGATAAGCGGAAGCAAAAAGAAACCCAGTTATAGCATTTCATAAATTCAGAAACAGACGAAAGTACAAAAAGCAATACAGACTTCCATTAATCAGAGAATAAACCATTGCTGGAGACAGTGTCCAAGTCTGCATTCGTTCCCCTTGTTTCAGCAGATTGTATGGAAATTGTGAGGAGAAACAAAAAACAACTGACCCACTTTTGGCAGAAATTGGGCAAACCGCTGTGAGATTTTCTCTGAGACGTATTGTCTTTGGATGAAATTAGTTTGTAACCACATCGGCCACAAGGAGAGGAAACCCACTGTTTTACTGTGTAATCTTTTTATGGCTTGCAAAGAACATAAAATACAGTCAGTCTCACTCCCATTGAAGAACACTGTAGTTTATAATAGGCACTGAACAAGCCAATTCAAATAAACCACAGCTCAATGGCCCAATAGTTATATGCAAACATTTATACAATATTTTGAGTAAATATTTCCTGGTATAATTATAAACCAATTTAGCCTAAGTACTGTCCATTTGAGACACTGGGCCTTGTAGGTTGGTATTTTCTAGAGTAGGACTTGCAGATCAATAGCAGACTCCACAGCTGTTACCTGTGAATGCACTGCTTTGATGCTGCTGCTAGTGTGTGTCACTGCTTACATAACACACAAATGCACAAATGTCTTAAGAAAACTCAAAGGAACTACATTTATACATAGCCGCCATGTGTAGGAGTGCAAAAATGTCTTTATACTACAATGCACTCATTGAAAAGCCCCCACTAATCAAAAGAGGTTTAGATATTGATAGATGATATATATATATATATATATATATATGTTTGTATATTCACGCTAACATGGATATATTTTCACATTTTGTCGGCTTTAAATTTGGGCAGCCTTTTGGTGATGCTAAAAATTGCGTTCTCATATGTCCTGGACACTTCAGCTGTATCTTTCACATCATTGTCTCAGATATAGCCTTGTTTTGTGAAAGTGGGTGAAAAGCAGTCATCAGTTTCATGCTGTTAGCCTCTGAATAAACTCAGTGAAAACAATATATCCCGGCAACATGCTTGGCTAAAAAATAGTGGTTTTAAAGGTTGAATGCTTCCTGCCATTTTATTCATTGAATGGTAGAATATCAGTGGTGTATAGAGTGTGTGGGTCTTTAAGTAATAAGAGTGGAAATATAGTGCATCTTTGACCATATGTGATTTGGGATAGGTTCAGATACACTTTTTTTATTATTGATCCCACAGTACACTCTCTAGTCCACTTTTTATACTAAGGTTGAACAATTAATCACAGAGGTTTTAATTTTCAGGCAGTCACTCTTTTAATTAGTTTAATCATTCCATATATGCTTGGTCCAGATTAAATTGTTCTTCTTTACTTCTTTTATTTTTCAATGACACATTCTAACATATATATATATAATCAGATGAGAGATAAGTATAAGTGGGTTGGGTACTATTAGGACTAGAAGACCACTGTTAAAAGCACGGCTCATCAAACATATAAAAGTAAATGCCAGTATGTTAGCCAGGGAATCCTTTTACCCGAGGAAAAACTGAATACATTTCTGTTAACATCCATAGATCCTAAGGGGTCTTGCTTATTGCTTCAGGGGGTTTTAAATGCATGCTCTACACAGAAGAGAATATTCCATAAATTTAGAATACCTAAATAACTGCATTAACCTTAATGTATTCACAGTCACAACCAAAACAGTTTGAATGTCAAGTATATTCTTTTCATTTTTATGTATCCAAAGAAATTTGAAGGTATGAAAGCCAATTTGCTTTACAAGAGACCTAATGTCAAACTCAGGTCTTGTTTATATCAACATTGACCTATTACTGTGTACGTTTTATTATACATAAAAAGAATACACAGTAACATTTGAGCTATTGAAACCATTGTTTTTAGTAAGGTTTTCAATCAACTGAAATATTTTTTGACTAAACCTTTCTGACTCTCTCACAGCAACAGGAGCAGGACCCCACAAACCTGTACATCTCAAACCTGCCCGTGTCCATGGACGAGCAGGAGCTGGAGAACATGCTGAAGCCCTTCGGTCACGTCATCTCCACACGGATACTGAGAGACGCCAACGGTCTGAGCAGAGGGGTTGGATTTGCAAGGTAAACAAACAACCACATTGAGATTACAAGAATCAACTGGAATCAGATGGGATGAAAATGAGCTTATGCAACTTTATAGACTACTCACACACTCATTTTCACAAGGGTAAAATTGTACAAATATTTCTTATGGGCGAGAAAAGTGAACACACTGGGTTGTCCGCTCACTTTTTGTTTTGTTTTGAGAGGAGTATTAACCAGTGTACTCTTTGAGCTGATCTCAAGTCTAGAGCAGAGGTGGGTAGAGCAGCCAATAATTTTACTAAAGAGTTACTCAAGTAAATGTAACTGATTAAATGTAACTGAGTACTACCCACCTCTGTATTTGAGTAAAACAATCCCAAATATATTTACTGACAAGTTTGAAGAAACAAAGAAGAATCAATAAGAATATATTTATAGTCAATTGCCAATGTACATTTTTGTACTGAATAGAAATCCTTAAATATTATGAAATATATTTGTATCTTCATAAATCATATATTTTGACCTTGCACAAATGAGAAACAGCCATAATAGGGTTCACTGTAACCCTACCAGTATCTTGACAATGCTAGAGTAGATTGTTTTCATCCCACAGCATTGTTTTAAAAGTAAAGGTAAAACTCCCGCAGATCTAGCCTTACACACTATAGTTCCCAAAATAGTCTTTTCCCCCTGAGGCGGTACTCGGCCAGACTTTAACCTGTAATGAAACAACTCCACATCGCTGTATGCCCTTGGCCTGCTTTCTCTGTGCTGTAAGTGTGGTACTCTCAGAGTGTGCCAGTGATTAGGATGCAGCAGTCAGGCTACATTCAGGGTCACTGCTTGTGTTAGGACAGCCCAAGACTCACACACCACCCCCACAAAGCCCCTGTCTCCTTACCATTTGTCTCTCTAACACATGCATGCAGTGGCTTTGCTCGCCAAGGCAAGCAATTAGTCATTGAGCTGTGATTGGGTGAGCAGAGCTGAATAGGAGACATGACACACAACAGATTTGGACTGAATGGAGCGCTTAAACAAGGACAAAGGGGAGGAAACCCTAAATACACACGCACACACACGCACACACACACACACACACACGCACATGCACACACACATGCGCACTCACACACACAAATACTCAACCAAGACATTTTTATTTATTTGACCAAAGGAACACATGCACAGATCAGGAAAATCAGGATGCACTGTAAAAATTGGACTAGTTAAGCTTTACATTGTTAAGCTTTTTTTTATTGCTCTATCAATTGCAAATGAAAAATTTCTCTGAATTTAATTGAAGGTATAAAAACTGCATTATGTATCTCAGTGTTTGCCCTTCCACCAACTAACCACTGTCTAGGTCAGGGGTGGGCAAACTGCGGCCCGGGGGCAACATGTGGCCCTTTGGGCTTTTTAATCCAGGCCCTCCAAGAATTTTCTCATATTTTATAAATGATCAAATATTGCCAATTTATCATGTTGTATAACCTGCAGTAACCAGTTAACTCCACATCAACATATGTTCTCACTGAGGTCTGATCGAAGGCTGTATGTCTTATTTGTCAGAAATGGTTGCAGTTTACAAAGTATACAATATCAGCCGGCCCACTTGGCACATTTTTTAACCCCATGTGGCCCATGAGTCAAAAAGTTTGCCCACCTCTGGTCTAGGGTGTACCTCACCAAAGACCCATAGTTGCTATAGGATAGGCTCCATAGCAGGAATAAGAGGACAACTTTGTATTCATTTTAACTGGTAAAAGTCGAGTAAAATCAGTGTTTTTAGGATTATTTCCTAGATTAATTATTTTACGTAAGGTAAACCTGTCAAATTTTGCAGTGTGGCATTTGATGAGACATTTGCATTTAGCATATATCTACATAACACGCACTTAGGCGCTTATTCATTGCTCTCACTTCCTCCTTCTCTGCATTAGGATGGAGTCGACAGAGAAGTGCGATGTGGTGATTCAGAATTTCAATGGGAAATTCCTGAAAACTCCTCCAGGCATGACAGGTGGGTGTTGATCTGAGAAGCATCACTCTGAGTTGGCTGTACGCAGAGTTTTATAGATAGATGTGTGAGTTTGCTCCTAATGTGAAGTTTTGGCTCTTTTTACTGCATATATATATATATATATATATATATATATATATATATGAGTGTAAACTACAGTTTACAGTGTAGAAAATGACATGGCTATGGTAAAGATAAACACCACTAACAGACCATTTAGAAATGTTCCAATTCCAATGCAGTGTGTTATAACTTACTAGCCCCGTATTTGGTAGCATTAGTTTATTATGGCATGCTTCACATTTATTTCTTAATAGCAACTACAAGTGAAAGTCAATATTTATACAGTAATGTGTTTTTGTGTGGTTTTTTTTACTGTGTATGCACTACAATACATTGTAATACTTTTTCTGTAGTAGTGACAACCCTATTTATTATTATTTCCTACCAATTTCAAGGATGCCGAACAGCCTATTTAAACTCAGCTGTCCATAGTTATACATTGATTCAGTTTTCAGTGTGTCTCTTAAAGTTATGGGATGGTGTAGTTTGGACCCACTGCTGTAATGTTAATAGAACCTGATGTTGCTGTTTTGCTTGTGGTTTCTGGTGCTGAGAACATATGGTTTGCTGCATGTACTGCCTGCAGAGTGGATCTACAAGGGCTTTTTTCCTCTTTATTACTGTGGTTTTATGAACATTACCTACAGCCGTTGTTGTTGGTTGGAAGGGGTGGAGAAATCTGTATCTGTATTGTGATAAAGGGGTTTAGGGAAGGCATGATGGATAGGATTAGGAATGAATTAGAAGCTCATGTTGGTGTTTTGGAAATAAAATTACAGTTTGGGCATATACAGAGGATGCATTGGTAGAAGGATGCTGAGGTGCAAGCAAGAGGCCTAGTGGAAGACCAGAGAGGAGGTTTATTAATGTAGTGATAAAGGATAGGTTAGACATAATCAGATGATTCAGCCATACTAGTTTATTAAACATTGTAAAATTTAGTAGGCCACACACACATTGCATTAGCATTCATTGATACAGTATGTAATGAATATGCAGATATTGTGTATTTGTGCATTGTTTTAGTACATCTCTGAATACAGCCCACTTTATCAGATACAACCTCATAATGCTTGTCTCTGCTGCATACTGAAAATAGTGTGACTAATATCTTATCCTCTTCATCAATATTGCTCTTCCGTCTCCGTGCCCCGTCTTAGACAACCTTGTGTTGATTTAGAGGAAAAACATGAGTGATTAATTCCTTAACCAAACAAGACTCAGACTGACAAAAACACACATGTAAGCGGCATAGACAGACGCTTCCCTAAAGCAAACAATCTGCTACGTATTGTCCCGCCAAAAGCCAAATCTGTTTTTGCTGTAGAAGAGAAAAATAGAAAAAACACACAGTTATGAAGGAATTTTTGAGAAAGTGCGAGCCTAGTATGGTGGCTAAAAATGACTGAACAAAGCAAGGGCAGAGCGGGAGAATAGAAAAAGCTGAGCAGGGGACTTAGCAGTGTTGGAGATACAGCGCTATCAGATATAGACTTAGAGAAAGTAATGGGGCTAGGCTGGAAAATAGAACTCAAGGATACAAAAAGAGGTGTCCAGTGTCCCCATAGTACTTAAAGGGGTATATTATGCCCAAGATTTCTGAAGTAATTGTACACAACTTGAGATGTCATTTCAGGACATCACTTTATAATTTAAAATATTTAATGAAAAGCTCTTCTGCTGAGGAGATATTGTTTTCTCTCTGCTATAAAAAAGCTCAGATTAGGTAAATGTCCTTTTAAGGCCCTTTTTCCCCTTGGAGGCCATGCCAATTAAGTTGCCCACCTATCTAAGTTGAAAGATTAAACTAATCTTTTTCAGCATATACGATAAGCAGAATACATCTATAAAGTTACTGTATGTAATGTGTGTATTAGGGCCCCTTTAAAAGTGACACATTAATGCAAAAATACATTTGTTTGGCCCTATTCTCTCCAAGCAGATGACCTTTTTATAGGAGATATATAGATTGCCTCAGTTGCCAGGGGCTTGTCCACTGTGACTGATCGCACTGCAAAAAGGTGTGTCAGGTTGTGTTGATGTTGAGCTGATTTATCAACCACTGTCTTTCTGTGTCAATGACAGTCCGGCTGTTGCTGTGGCACAACTATACTCCGAACAGTATGATTCACTTTAAATGTAACTTTTACAATATTTTCAGTTTATTTATAGACCAGCATGTGAGCTCAAAATGCTATCCCGCTTATTATATGACATTGTTGTGTAAAAATAAATACACTAATAAAAATCCAATGAGCAGCAGTTCTGTGTGCAAAGAGGTCAGATACTTTTTTGGGATCATAGAAGGGCCACATATAAGCTCAAATATGTATTGCTGTAACGGATATAGCTCTTGTATCAGACGAGGGTGTGTGCGAGTGTCTTTGCGTGTGAGTTTCTCTGATTAGTCCGTCCATTCGCGCTGATGTATCGACAGGAAACAGTAATAATTCATCCTCTAGCTGTGAGATTAATGTGTGCATTGATCACATGACCGGGGCTTCCATCAGCTCTCGTTAAGAGGAAGTCTATTGATCGACAGTGCTGTGACTTCCCCCTCGCCCTGTGGTTCCTTTCATAGAAATAGGTTAAGCATCGACATGTCAGTATGTTATGTATTGAGTTGAAAATTTGCTGATTTGTTAAAAAAATCTTATTTGTTTTGATGGATACAGAGATCTGGAATTCTTTAGGCTTGTGTAAATGCTGTAAAGTTGTGATACCTATTTGTGCTGTATCATAAAAATGCCAAGTTATTTCATTTCATTTTGGGTGTGTATCTGAATTACCATCTAGATCCATGATTTTTACAGCATCTCATAATCATCGTAAAATTGTGGCTTCTAGTTACTAACTATTTTACCTCATTTCACACTCAATGTTGAATCTTTCTGGGATTAGCATGAAGAGACAGAAAGATATGAGCAACCTACAACCGTTGAAAAAAAAATGATGGCTTTTTGAAAACTATTTTCAATACATTTTTGAACTCTCATTATGTCTTCAAACCTGCCTAAAACATTTGCACACTGTAACTTAAAAGTGTCTCACACCTTTAGAGATTGAATTACTTGGTACTTCCCATGTGCCGTCTTGCAGATCCAACTGTCCGATCCAAGGTGTAAATAAAGCTCTCACTGTGTGTTTTACTATAGGTTGTAATTCTGTCGCTCGGTGCTGCTCGTTCGATAATGTTCTGGCTCCCTGCTGTGAAGTGGAGATTCGGTGCCAGTGGAAAGCCCTCCCTATCCAGTCGTTAAGAGCTCATTTTCCTCATTTTCAACTATCCAAGTGTCACAAAATGCCTCAAGGACTTATATTTTTGCATTCAAGTTTACTCAGCACGCAGCCAGGTAAACAAACTGAGAACAAGCAAAGAATTCACTGCAATTTTCCACTTGGAGA
This sequence comes from Philypnodon macrostomus, assembly GCA_036025475.1. Lineage (NCBI taxonomy): Eukaryota > Metazoa > Chordata > Actinopteri > Gobiiformes > Eleotridae > Philypnodon > Philypnodon macrostomus. The sequence goes on along the minus strand of JAVQKC010104435.1, from coordinate 21,933 downwards.
AATCAACAGACATTTCATATGATTTCTGTGCTTCCTTCTCCTCAGTTAGATCTATTTTCTATCTCAACCGCTGTCAGCCAAGTCAAGCATTGAATTACAGGTTTCTAGCGTTCTATTTTTTATGTATGTAAACCAGTCTGCAGAGTAGCTGATCTGCAGCCACTGCCACTCTCTTGACCTTTTTGTAATGTATGGTTAAAGAGCAACTGAGGCTTAGTGCGCACACAATGACGCAGAGACTGCAGCGTGAGTTTGAGTGATCACCCTGACTTTTTGTAAATGTTGGACAAATAGAGTACAAGATATTATGCAACAAAACCAAGACGATAGCTTTAATGCACAATTATTCAGAAACATTTCAATATTTGTATAAACTCAAAGAAATAGAATAAACTAGGTAATAAACAGCAAGGTGTATATCAGCAAAACGCCCCCATACGTCTGCCACAACCTTAATCAGACATTGTGTAATTTCTAAGGGTTTTTATATTGTTAATATAGCAATTAAGAGGTCCTGCCCCCCAAACCATGACAAACATGGGAAGGGTCTATTTGACGTTTTTAGATGATTTTTGACAAGTTTTGTAAATTTCCTTAAAACCACTTCTTTCTGTCTATAGGGGGTGCTATGGGGTAACTGCGATCATATTGGTCAGATGTGTTCAGGGCCGGGGGGTAATTAGGTATTGTCTAATCCGTCAAATATACCTGACTTCCCAATTTCAATCCAAAATGGGCGACTTCCTCTTTGTTGTAGGGTGGGGTCATAATAATATTTTATGTTGAATACAATGTGGAGAATCACTGTACCAGGTTTCATTGCTCTATGCCAAACTGTGTCCAGAGTCCCATAGGGGTCATAAACATGGGGGTGCTATAGAGGCATTCTTTATTTGACCTCTGTAATTACATTAAAGTACATGTAATTACATTAAGTATACACTAGCCCGGATCACTGTGCCAAAGTTCATGCAATTTTGTTTATGTTCAGCAGGATTAATGGCTGAATTAAAGTGTGTCAGGGCATTAATTAGTTAATTATTTCATCATAGAAATACCAAACTCAACCCAGTTCAGCGTGATGATCAGTGGTGGTCAGTAGATTTGGTTTTGGGACCCAATTTTATACCATTTTATGAAGCCAAAATTTTGAGATTGACACTTTTTTCAACTTTACCGTTACCAACCGCATAGAATCAGCTGGCCTAGTATAATACTATACGGTGCTTTTGAAACACCAACATGCAGCATCTCGCCTCTAATCTCTTCTCCAGTCACTTCCCTGTATTTTTTACCTCCTATCAGTTTCTCTCCGGAGCTGTGACGGATATGTTTGTTTGCTCGGCTGGTGTTTTAACGGTTTCTATGTGTCCCCGCTGTGGTCTGCAATGTCCCACCGCTCCAATGAGTGCTAACAGTATGTGCTCCACACCTCTCTCCATACGCCTACCTGCAATACCTATGTCCACAATCTTACAGCACTTAACAGAAAAACACCACGGATCGAATTCAAATCACTATTTCCCACTCACCTGCACAGAAACAGCTCTTTTTGGTCAACATCTCTCGATGTTCCCTGTTTGCGACTACAGGGTGTCTCCAAGTTTCTCTTCCCTCCAACAAAGCCAAAGACAAGCATTACAATGTTAGCTATTCAATTTGCAGAGCATGGACAATCTAATAAATGATTTAAAACAGGAAATCAGTTGCACCAGTCTCTCCTGAGGACTGCAAATAGATCTTGTAAACACTTGTCAATGTCTAAACAAACCTTGTGTTGCTTTTGTCCAAAAATGACTTTTTCTCTGTTCTCTTTTATTTACTTTGCAATTGTATATTGCAACAAAAGACAAGGATTACTTCGATTCTAGCTCCTTTATTATTCCCACCATGGCACAAATGGCAATTGGGACCTATCACAGCAACTTTGTCCTTAGGTGGGTTATGCCGGGGAAAATGGTCAGTGAGGGGTTAAAACAGACACCCATTCTCTCTTTAGGTTCACCATTTCTCCCAAACACATGCATGTCTTTGGACAGTGGAAGAAGGCCACAATGCAGTGGAAGAAGTCCACAATACCCAAAAAAGAACACATTGTTAAACATGGAGGACATGCAGACACAGCTGAGAAAGAGTGTAGTGCAGCTCGGGATTGTACCTACAACCCCATTTCAGCATCAATCGTCTATTCACGCTGATAGCTTGATTTATAGTGCAGTTTTTAAAAATGTGGTATTGGCTTTACGTCTGTGGTGTTTCTGAGCATTTTTTTGCACGTATGACATGTAGGACATTTAATCCATTTTATGCCCATTCAATTTAATTTCATCTAAACATTACAATTGTTGGTTCAGATAAAAAGTTTACTTACTAAAAGGGTCTTTTTGGACAGCTGCAGATCTCTTCATTGCGATTCATCAGCTTTTGAGAGAACGCCACCAGAGGAAAAGAAACCTGGGTCAAACTGACAATTAAAAACGTCCTTCTCGTTTTAAGGGCCTCTTGTGGAATCCAATAGGACGCTGTGTTGTAGCTGAATAATTAATCTGATGTTTTGTGCAAAGCTTTCACAGAAGATCCTGTCTCTATAGTTATTGCTTAAGGCTTGCTCAGCACTACAGCTCTGTTGGATAGGCTCTATACAAATACGTGGATATAAAAGGCATTTCTATTAATATATGTAGCCTGTCAATTCAGATAGAATTTTAGACAGCGTTGACATCTATGCGTCACCTGAAGGCATAATAGATTCAATGATAACATTGTAATAATAGTGTCTGTGTGTTAATGTGGGCACACTGGGCAGTAAGTGAAGTGTGTTTTGCATATTTTATGCTTAAATGCCCATGTCACTTTTTTGAGAAATGCCACAAATAATGTCGGGGTTGAAGAGATTATTGCACTTAATGAAATGGCTCAGTAGGTAAAATGCCTTCTCACAATTCACATTTTATTTCTTTAAATCTATCAAAGCTCATTTTTTCTAAAGATGATTAATTAATTGCCAGTAGCTATGATTTCACTGCTCATGCCCCCACTGAAAATCTAGGCGTACATACCTCATTTTTGCCATATTGACTTAAATGAAACATATTTCTATCAAGGTGAAATTTGAAATAACTCAATTTTTCTCATTCAAATTCTACAACACACAAGAGCTAGCGCCGACTGACAAAAACCAATACATTCTACTTGACAATAATTCTATTATCACATTGTTTGCCATGACAGACCTATTCAGAAAGATTGTGCTATAATTTGTTGTCACCAAATGTAAAAATGCAACTACTGTGTTAATGTAGCATGTCAGATTATAGGCTAAAGTAATAGGATTAAACACAGGGAATGTAGGCGTGTAGCATCAGTGTACAAAAGAGAATTATCCAGGGAAAAAGATTTGTCTGTGTTAATTATCTGCATGACTTCAGTGCTATAAAATGTTTATCTTTAGTAGAACAGCATTAAGATAGATATGTTTTTAGTGGTCTGACATTGAGCTGGTATTAGAGCAGGTGCAAGCAAGCAAAACGCTGCTAAACGCTCTGTTTCATGACCTATAGATTTGTATCAACATATACAATAGTACTACAATGATACACTAACCTGTTATAACATCAGACTGTAGTGAAAAGTATTAGTAGCAGTATTATCAAAGCAGAAATGTTCACAAAAAAGTACTCACCTGTAATGATATATATATATAATACCTTTCGTATTCTGTTTGATCTGGACATTGGAACATTTCAGTAGAATCACATTATCAGGAGTGAATACTGCTCTTTGTCTTATCAGAAGTTGTCTGATATACTGTATGTTGTTTCCACAAAGAAGAGAATAAAACACATCTCAATATGACTTAAAATGCAGCAGTGACTAAACATTAAAAGTGCTGTGTTTGTGAAACACTACCCTCGTTGTAAAAACAGTGATACTGGAGCTTTAGGAAAAATCCAATATTTCACATTTTAATGTTGTGATGTGAAACTTTCTGAAAATTGAAAGTGAACTCATATAAATCTAAAATGGTACAGTATGTGGCCTCACTATGCCTCTATATACTCTCATTATATCATACACACACACTGATCAATACTCAGGAAACAAAATGTTTTTTGATAGACCGCATACATTGGTAAACACATTCAGACACTTGCCCAAGGGAAGCACTGACTGTAAAGGGTAGGACACGAATGTAGTAAATTTACAATGTTGTTATGTAGAGTTTCACTTTTTGGTCCCTTCATTAGGTGTACTTGTATAGTCTCTTAAATCACATGTATTCTTCTTTGTGATGCTTGGGTCAGACGTCAGCAGGTTTGGCTTAAACATTTGTGCATAACTAGACATACCTGATACACTACCTGATTTTGTGGGTAAAAAAAATGCTCAAGTTTAAATGAATGCACCTTTTATCCTCATGCCTAATTCACACTGACTGTGGTACGGATACAGAACGGGCGCCGCAGAAGCTTCTGTGGAAAAAGAAACCACTGAAGTCTGTGCTCATTCACACCGGCAGCTGCTGTACGTAGCCGGATCCGCCACTAGGCAAGGACTCTATTTTTCCCAGACTCTACATGCGGCTTCCCATACACACACAGGCTTCACATACACACACAGGCTTCCCATACACACAGAGGCTTCACATACACACACAGGTTTCGCATACACACACAGGCTTCGCATACACACACAGGCTTCCCATACACACACAGGCTTCCCATACACACACAGGCTTCACATACACACACAGCGTGTAGCTCCGTGCTCCACGTGCACCAGTGAGGGATTTGCCCGGACACGTACAGCTCACGGACATGAGAATGACAGTCCGGAGGAAGACCGTACGGAAACCGCTCTGCATACGTACTGCATTCAGTGTGAATGATGCATCAGTGTCTCTCACATAAAGCACACACTGCCTTGTACGCGTTCACGGAGCATACAGTGTGACAATAACGAGCAGCGGTCTTGAGTTGGCTTTTAATACTTTTAACATCAGCTCCCTCACATTCCTGGTTCCTGGTTCTGAATAGATAATGGGTGTATCTACCAATCAGAGGGCTCCTGTCTCATGGAAGTGTGTGATTGGTTAAACATTCCCTTCCCTCGCTCTAAAACAAAAAACCCTCATAATAAAGCCCACAGAGGATCTCAAAGTCCCATTTTTTTCTCAGACAACTTCAGTTAAACTGTAAACTGAGTAATTATTTTTGCTTGAATATAGGGTAAAAATCAGGTAGTGCAGCTTTAATGCAGTGTTATAGATGAATAACTATTTGATCTCACGAGCAGGTAAGTTTGCATTTTGCAGAATACGTGTATATATAGTGTCCGGTAACAGAAACTACGTGTAGGGGAAAAAGAATCCTTGGCAGCCAGTGTGAAAGACGACACTATGGGCTGTACAGTTGTGTTTATCTTGCATTCTTGTGAGATGACGTTCAAAGAATGGCGCTCTACACAGCATGTTTACCAAATGCCTATAGATGAAATAAGACACTGGTGTTGATTACAAAGGTCTGCTGTGTATTTTACTCAGACACAAACTAAGGCAAAACTGGAAATGTGATACAATTCTTAGTACTTTAGAGCCCCGTGCTTCACAAACGTTTCTTGTTCTAATATTGAGGTTTCTCCAGCTGCGACTATCTTACTTTTTTCTGCTTATCCCTCACAATAATTTCCCTTCAAGGTAATTGAGTCATTTATTTGCCGCTTGGTTCTGGACTGATTCTTGACTGGTTTCCCTGCTGCAATTGAATAAACGACAGATAATTAGTAACCTTTTTAATGATAGTAGAGCTATTAAAGGAAGATGAAATAGGAGTGATGGCGTGTATTTCATAAGAGAACTATTCATGGGCTTACCACTTGTTGACACTATCTTTCAGTCTGTTATTACATGTCAGTGCTCAAGGGGATTCTAAGGTTTCTAAGGAGTTGAAATACATTTATACTAGGTTGCACAATGAATGTGGATGTTTTATTTTTGGAATCATGTTGTTCATTTACATTATTTCACATCTACCTGTCTAGGGACTGTAAGTGGATTAGCAGTTCTGCTAAAACCTGGCACAAAACATATTTCCCCTGAGGTCAATGTATTGTTGTGCATGTCCCTGTCAAATAAATGCATTCAATTCAATAGAAAGAAATACAAGGTTCTGGATTATCAGTTGCTGCAGAATAACATTATTGGTGACACACGCATGTCTTTGCAATATAGAGAATGCATTGAAATTAATATGATATTGCAATATTGGATTAATGCAGCTTTTGTATATTGATTTATATTGCCAGTATACAATTTTCTTGTATACTTCTGGAAGATCTGAGATCATTTATGACTATGAAATGCCTAACTATAATCTTCCAACATCTTATCACTGCTTCTCCTTCATGTTTTGTTGACTCTGGCAGATGCTTAAACGCTTCCTAGAAATAAAGGGCATTATTCACGCTCTCTTGCTCTTGAACAAATAGAGCTGATATGCTATTAAATCAAATAAACCAACACACCACAAACAGTTTTTTTCTCCTTAAGGATAATCCATCTATTTCCCATTTTTGGGTGAAGCCTGTGGCATTTGAGATTGTAGTTATTTAGTTTCAAGCCAGACTTTGTTGAACTTTTGTCCCGGGGGTCACACTCAACTAATCCAATTTGTAATCAAGGTTTTCTTCTTCCTCGAACCCAGAAAGCGGTTGTGTTGTCTTTGGAGCGATCACACGCACTGCCCCCGGTCAAGCTGACTTATTTAGTGGAGTTTGTTTCTCTCTTTTTGAACTTGACCTGCCGTACTTTGATTATGCTGTTGTTCTGTCATGGCTGTATTTTGTTAAGGCATGCTTGTAGAAAGTTTTATAGATGCTTCGATAACGTGCTCAGATGCTTGGATTAAACCAGAGATAAAATGTAACTTCTAATGCATGAAGTGGCACCTTTTTGCAGTACATTAATATGATGAATTCATTTGTGTTTGTCCTTGTCTCTGTGGTGACTCACTGTGCAGCCCCTGCAGAGCCGCTGCTGTGCAAGTTTGCTGACGGAGGCCAGAAGAAGAGGCAGACGCAGGTCAAATATCCCCAGAATGGCCGACCGTGGACGAGGGAAGGAGAGGTGAGGCTTAAAATTGTATTTAATCATCAGAGCTATGCATATGCATAAATCATACGCACCTAGATCTATCATCAGAGGGAGCAACTTTTAACAATCTGCTCAAAAACGTGCACTGATTACAGTCGAGTGTCATTCAACAAAATCATTATATACCTCTCATCTCATTGAATGCTTTGTGTCAATTTGAAGCAACTCGTAACACACACAACATAAAACATAAAATGTTATAAAATAAATTGCACAATTGTCTCCAAATGCACAGCAGCAAACTCACAAATTGTTATATAATGTATAAAGAAAATCCTCCTGAGATGTACGGCTCGTGTGTATGTGGTAAGCACGACATACTGTATTTATAATGACCTATTTTTTCCTCCTTTTAAATGTCAGAAACTCTCATGGCTTCAAGTCTAAAAAAGTTTTAAACTCATGTAAAATATGTCATTCTATAATTACGGTAGTACCACAATATAGAATCTGGTGTGAGTCCCAAATACTGTGTTAGGCTTTTGCTCCTGAAACTGTAGAGAATTGTTGTTTTGACATGTAAACCAGTTTTGTTTTTTATATGATCACAATTTATTCATTTGTATAGTACAGTTGAAAATGAAAGACCCTGCAGCTGACTACTGTACAGCCCACTTTTCTACCCCATCATTGTGTACATTATTTTAATTGGTAACAGAAGAAATCCATTTATATACTTTAAAACCTTGTTCTCTCTGACACCCATCCCATTCGACATTTTATAACAAAGCTTTAAAACCCCTGACAGGACCCCCTGCAGGGTCATTATCAGTATTCATTTCCAATAACTAAGTACATGCCAAATTAGAGATGCCGCTCTGACAGTATAAAAGCTGGCAAATGTGTCAGTTGTTAAATGTAAAATATAAAGTTTCTGTAGACCCAAAAGCCAAATTGTTTTTTCTTCCTTTGTTGAAACTCCCGCCTCCAGTCTGTCATGTGTGCAGATGAAATGAAACCACAAACCAGATTGGAAGCAGATTGACTGTTACACAATGCACACAGTTCACTAGTTGCCGGTGTCGATACCAAAGCTTTAATTTACAGAACAAGGGAAAGTGAATAATAATGTTGCCACCCACACGGCGAGTGAGTAGAGTTTCAAACAATTTCTCAACATTTAAATTCCAAAAGGTTGAGCAGCCAGAGCGGAGAGTGGTAAAAGTGAAATGAAAGAGAACCAGGCTGAACTAGCAACTGTAATAATAAAAACAGGAGGATGCCAAAGTGCTTATGTATGGTTTGTGTGCATTCAAAACAATAGCATTTTGTGTATTGTGTCAAGGCTAATATATTGTTAATAACAGTTCTGCAGTGGAGTAATATCAGGCAGTGTAGCCAGTGCAGCTGTCCTGTCCATCTCTAGTCATATTGAAATCAGAAAAAATTATTGGCTGCCCCGTGCAATCTCTGGAAGAAACTGCAAACTCCAGATGTCTCAACAGGGCCAGGAAAAAGATATAAGAGACTGAACAGCCGAACTAACAGACTCAAAAACAGCTTTTATCCATGGGCTATATGCACCATGAACACACACCGACTGAACTAATGACAATACAGTATCTTATTTTATATATAAACCAAACCTTGCAAAAATAATTCTATGGATATTGCAATTATTTTAAAGAAAAATAATATATTGGTAAAAATATTATATATTCTTTTTTTTTTTACCATTGGAGGTCATCTGTTTTTGGCACCTCTTGTTCTTCTTCTGCACAATATACTGTATTCCCCTAATCAGGCTAGAGACATTGTTTTGTGGAGAAAAAGCAAACAATGCAGCAGAGTTCAGTATCAGGGCACACTTTCAACTCGTGTGCCAATTTGGAAAGCAGACCCTGTGTGGAAGTACAAATGGCTTGTGTGTGTGGAGGGAAGGCTTGGATAAAGAGGGGCTGGAGAATAATAAAGATTTGTCGACTAACAACACTACTGTTTTCTGCAAATGTGTTTTGCGATTGCCAGGAGGCAGTTGAGTACCGATCTTTTTGAGGCCAAGATCATTTTATTCAAGAGGTAACAGAAATATGATAACCTTATTAAGACCAGAGATTGGTTGAGTTGCCAATACCTGTATTCAAGTGCTTTTAGTTCAAAATATTTAAATAATAATATAAAAATCTGTGAAATCAAGTACATCTTAGACAAATTAATTAGTATAGACGTGGATAGAGTCCCCCCAAAAAATGTCATAATAACTAGTATTGGATTGTCTATTAGAACTACTCCTCAAAAAGATAGTCAAAATACAATAAATGTACCTTTTTCCTTGCCATTGACAAAATTGCAACAAGTGAGTACAAAAAGCTATGTTTGTGATACAGAGCTGAATGAGTGTTAAGTTGTCAACAATAACCACTTCTGCTGTCTCCTAATATTACGAACACAGACAGCCATGAAGTATTTTCCTCCCCATCTGTGTCATTGTTACGAGTGAGACTAAATCAACAAGCAGCGATCAAACTTGATGTGCAGTTTTCTTTGACTAACTAAAGTGCTTTTGGACACACATAATTTTGTAAGTGACAGTGCAGATGTTCACTGTGACAACAAGCACCAGAATTTGACGTAGTGTTCAAAATCAGTCTGTCTTTTATACTGCTTGAAGAAGAACTGGGACATCTGCAGTTAGTGGGCAGTGTTCATATATTTTGTATTGTCCAATGAATAATGTGATAATGAAATACAACAGCAGTAACGTTCAGTGGGAATAGAATACTTAATTTTTGGTTTGAAATATATACTACACGCTATTGCCAGAATGACTGATGTCTTCATTTTGTGTCTCCAGAGTGGTATGGCGCTGACATACGATCCCTCTGCAATTCAGAACGGGTAAGTTTTCAATATTATCTGTAAAAAAGTCTCAGGAATCACAAGTAAGTGTTTTTTGTGCCTGTTCCCAACCTAAATAAATTGAAACATTTGCCCCCCCAAAAGACATCAGACATAACTCAAATGCCAAATAAATATGCAAATCTGTAGAAGGTTTTCTGTGTCAGTCTCTGAAGGAAATGTTTTTCTGGGGGGTTGATGCTTTTTCTATGCTGAAAAAGCTTAGACATTTAAAACCCAGTTTACCCTGTTGGCCACACCCATTTCACTACTACGCTAATGCAATGAATGGAAAATAGTGGGTAGTTGGGGGTACATATCTACATAAAAAGGTGAACCCATGTGTTTTCAGCGCTTGAGAAGGTCAACACCTCAGCATACAGGATTACACCATTATAACATGGTAGAAAGCACAGCATAGTTAAGATATTACTGAGATTACAGTCTGAGACCAACCTGATTCATCTTCAGCAGGGCCTTGCACAGATGCTCACACCTCAACATCAGCATTTCTTTAGAGGAGCACCTGCATGCAAATCAGCAGACCACACACACACACACACACACACACACGCACACACACACACACACACTGCACTGTCTCATCCTCTCATTCTGTCATTTGACCTGGTCATCGGGCCTACAGCCTGTCAGATGTGAACTAGCTCCATATTGCCTTGGATATAGCTGGTATCCCTGTTGCAGTGGCACTGTAAGACTTTCGTCAGCTGAGGCGATCTGCTGAGCTGCCAGCCTGAATGCATGGGCTGTCTGGATGTTTTGGGGGAAATTGGAGATTGGTCGTGTCTGTGAGGAACGCTGCTGGTGATGTGATCCCGGGAGACGCTTCCCTCCAGCTCTGCACCACCTTGTGGCTCGATACTCATTTATGTGATGTGCAGTTTTCATATCCCTCCTCCTACTTGATCATTCATTTGATGGTTGATTGGCCTTATTAGGGATGAACAATATACCATTTAATATCAAAAACATATTTTTTGTGTTTTATTTATTTATGTATTTATTTTTATAATATATGAAAACGTTTGACCACAACTATAATGCATTCTTATTTTTTTACAACATTAACTGAGAAGCATTGAAATCCAAAATTTTGACTCAACAAAAAAGACACACACACACACAATACACCCTTATTTGATTAACTTGATAAACCAATTCTTTCCTTCAATTAGCTTTTTCCCATTCCCAAGCCAAACCCCTTAGCATTCCCATATAGTCTTACCAATAATCAACTGTGTGTTTGCACGGCTTAAATCCTCTCTGACCTCTTTTTCTGAGGTCAACGAAGCTCCTTCCGGCAAAGCACTAAATGACTGTGAAATGCTAATGCAGCTAATTAGAGAAGCAAAAAGCATGGAGTCAGGTCTTGAATAGAAAGCAGGGGCCGATTGAGGTCATGAAGAGGGCAAAGTCAGGAATAAAGTCAGTGCAAGGAGAAAGGGAAGGATGCTAATCAATGACACCTCCACAGGTCTGTGCAAAAACCTGGACAGATGGCTTGTTGGATCTGATGCCAATCTGATTCTAGCGGTGATACTAGTGTAAATGTGTCCTTTCTGACCAGATTGCTTGCTATTTTTTTAATCAATGATATACACTTACTGGCCACTTGATTAGGTAGACCAATAAAGGGAGTTTATTTGTCCATTGCATTAAGCCAATGAATTTATCACGCACAAACCTGCTGAAGTTTCAACCATGTGTCAGCAGGTGACTTTGAACACGGTGTGCCATGTGGGCGGTTCTACGTATTGTACTAAAAAGTAACTGAGATTTTCACATGCAAATATGTCTAGAGAGAGAAAATATTGAATGAGTGACAGTCCTTTGGGTGAAAATGCCTTATTGATGATCAGGAACTAGTTTGACATGACAGAAAAGGAACTTTAGCTCAGACTCAGATAACATGAACGTTACCTCAAGGTTTGCCGAAGACCACACTAGGCTTTATCTAATAAACTGGCCAGTGAGTATACATTGATCTTCTTCAAATCTCCACCTCTTGTTTTCTTCTTGCCTCCTCTACCTTCACAGGTTTTAACATGCTAACCCATATTTCTCCACTGAAAAAGTCACTGAGGTCAGCACTAAATCATTGGCTAATTTTTCAGGGCAAACTCCTGACAGTGTGGCTAGGTCACACCGGGGGGATTCACGGAGAGGGTTTTAAATTCAATCTGCTAGTAATGTTCTCTTTGCAATTACATGTTTAGTGTATTGTTTAAAGAGCTGCAGCCGAGTCTCTATTGACAGCCTGCTGCTCCGGGCTAATAGCCTCCATCAATAACCTTGGATGTGTCCTCTATGTACTATCCCTCTCTCTCAATGCACATCAGTCTAATGAAAAATACAATAAACACAATCAGAGGAGCATATTGAATAACGGGCCGTGTACCCTCATTTGTATTCATCAGGTGACAGTAATACAGTATATCTAATGCGAGTCATACATTCATTGTGGAGTCAAAAAATGGATCCATACGGTGCAATGATTTGGGTTTTTTCTTGTCACTAATCATCAATTTGACATCATCTAGATTTTGCAAAATCAATTTTACATGGATGGTACAGGTTGACATACAGTATTTGACTTTTGTCACTTGATTTTAATTGTATTCAAATATATTAGGAGTGGCCTAGGCCTTGTAAAAATGTTAAATAATCATATCATAATAACATTGATGGGGTATCTTCATATTGCCATTTTCAAGACACTCATTGGTGTTACGCTACCTCTTTTGTCACAGCTGCCTTGGGGCACACTGACAGAAAATTGGCAGCCATACTGTCCCAACAACTACTGACCACTGCCAGATGCCTCATGGCAATCACATTCATACATTTCGGCAATTTAGAATTATCTTGATGAAAAATGTGGGGGGTGTTATAGTGTATTAACTTCAATCTATCTATGCAGTTATTTAACATTTTTAAGGCATCCAGCAACTGACTCCCTTATAGACATAGTCATAACATTTATTTTTGTTACTATATAGTCTGTGGTTTAGAGCTTTTGTTCTCTGCACATAAAGCTGTGCAATGGTACTTCAAAGCGAAAAGAATAACATATAACCCCAGCGTGTTTCCTTTGAGGCGATACACAAAAGAAAGCAAATGGAGACATTAAGCTGCAGTTTAAAAGCAGCAAAGGGAAAATTAAAGAAAATCTATGTCCCTTCGAGGAGTTAGGGAAGAATCCAAGTAAGCTGAGCCAGTGTCAACACACCTAGAGAGACAGAATACACAATTGACCCGCACATGAACTAGAGCTGAAACTTGGCAAGAGGAAATTTATTGTGCCAATAATTCATACGATTTTATTTCTGGTGCCAAGGAAGTGAAGCATGATGTATTTAGGCCTGTGTCATGTGGCTCTTTACGTGCTACTACCGAGACTTCCCCACGCCAACTGAGGCATTAAAGTCCAATAGGAAAGGTTGGAAGGCAATGATGGCTTATCGCAGGCAGTTGTATCCACATGGACTGCGGCGGTTTACAAAATGTCTCAAGCTTTGTACTTTGTTCAAAACTGCGACTATCAGTGACTGGACACATCTAACGTAAAACTCAAAAAGCAGTAACAGTGCAGGTGGCCAGACCTTTATCACAGCTGAAATGAGATCTAAGGGAATGGTGTGTTAGATTAGGTTTGGTTATGACAATGGGCTGTTGTGAAATGCTTCATGCCGAACTACTTAGATTAACGCAGTAATCACCAGTTAACCTAAAATGTAACTGGTTTGTTATAAAACCCCCCTTGATTTTCAGCAGGTAATTTTTTATCCAATCAAGGTGACGTTAGAGATAACTCTCTCCTTCACCCATGCCTCTTTTACCCTCTCTCCTTCTCTCTCCCTCTCTCTCTCCCTCTCTCTCTCTCTCTCTCTCTCTCTCACTCTTTCTCTCTCTCTCACTCTCTATTTCTCTCTCTCTCCCTCTCTCTCTCTCTCTCTCTCTCTCTCTCACTCTCTATTTCTCTCTCTCCCTCTCTCTCTCTTTCCCTCTCTCCCTCTCTCTCACACACTCCATTATTCAGTCAACAGACACTTTGGGATCGATCGGGCACAGCAGCACGGCCTGCTGGATGAAACATGTCCTCTCTAGGTACACAATGATAAATAAAGCACCAGCAGCCGCTGCAGGGTTGAGGGGGATGAAATAAAAAAAAATGGAGCAAAATTAGAAGGGCAAACAAAGGTAGGAAGGGAGGTAAACAGATTTCAAAGGCACTTGTGGAATACAAAGTATCAGGCGTGTAGGTGGAAACATGAAGGGCAATATTGGAATAGTTCTCCCACTCACACATTAAGGTGATCATTCATTACTATGCATAGCAGTGAAGCGGGGCTCTTTGTAACACGGCCTGCACCCAGTGCTGTGTCAGGTCTTATTTTAGGATGACTTTGATGGTGTAGCCACAATATTATTGTTTCATGACAGCCTTAATTAAACCTGATTGGTTTTGTCAGCTGTGTCTTCAAGGGACCTGCTCAGTAGAAAAAACAAAGATTTACTAAAGGCTCAATTACATCTTTGCAGGGGTTTTCCCGAAATAGATTTGTATTAAAATGCATAATGCAGTGTTTGGTTAACCTCTGAGTGTATTTGTCCACAGGTTCTACTCGTCGCCATACAGCATCTCCACCAATCGGATGATTGCGCAGACATCAATCTCACCATTCATCGCTGCCTCTCCTGTCTCCACGTATCAGGTAAACTACAGCTCCAGCAACACAGGACACTATGTACTGCCTAATGCATATCACACTATTTGTTAGTAAGAAGTAAGAGTAACTAATGCATTATATTATCTGGTATTTTTTATAATAAGATTGCCAAAATGTACAAAACAGGCTAAGCATTTTTTATATACAGTATATGACCTTAAGAGTATCAGGAAGCACTATTGACACTCTTAGCATAGACAGTATAATATTACTAATACAAATGTAAATGACAAACATTCAAATCTGTGCCCTGCGGTCATTGAGCTCCACTATCTCTTCATATAAAGAGCATATCCAGCTGAACTCAGAGGAGACTTCACCATAGAAATTGAATTATCAGCTTTTCTGTTTCAGTTTATTCTTCGAATCGCCATGATAAAACACAGGCTTATTGCAGCATGCCTCTCATCGATCTTTCATACTTAGAGCAAATCCTCTTTTTGTTTCTCATTCCCTTTTTCCCATGTATCGTATCTCTTTGTCCACACTCTCTCACTCTGTACTGTAGACTGTAGCGGGTCACATCAAAGCTGGTCGGAGATGAAGCCGCTGTTCTTTAGACTTGACTTAGTCCTTGATCCTCAGTTTGTCAAACAGATGGTAAACCAAACAGTCCGCCCCCGCAGGTTTACACAAGTGATGCAGTAAATGACGAAGATGCATGCAAGGGAACACTTAAAGCAGACAGAAACGTTCGCTCAGAGACAAATGAAGCTATCATTGCACATACAATACACATAATTACAGTATGTATCTCTATGTACATGACAAAAGGGCTTACGGGACTGGTTTCTCCTGGTGTTATAGCAAGGCAATGGGCAGCAGGAGGAGATGAAAGTGGTGATTTGTGGCCAGGATGGGCTTTGATGATGAAACCTTCACAGTGAAGCAGTAATTATTAGAGCCTATTGCTCTCAGTGGTCTCTCTATCCTCTTATAATTACAACATAACCGTGTATAGTGGACCCTTAGTAATGGCAGTAATATTCTTTAAGAGGCACTTCCCCAGCGTGCAGCACACATAGAAGTTAACAAATAATTATTTTTTTATACAACTATATATTCTTTCACACATTAGCTTTCTCTGTCACTTTGTATCCTTTAATCCAATCATCTATATCATCATATTTCAATTGAATCACTTGTGGTGCTATAGCAGGTTGTTCCCCCAACCAGAGGAATGAAGGTTTGATTCCCTCTCTAACCAGTGCCTTGAGCAAGATATCTCACCCTCCTCGTCTATGTATGTGTGTTTGGTGGTGGTCACAGATGCCTTAGACGCGGTATGGCTGCTTTGGGTGTAAATGGAAGCTCTGATTATCCACTCGTAACCATCTTTCGTTTGGGCACAGCTTTCTGTTCATCTTGGTCTCTCCTTTCTGTGTGAACCGCCTCATATTAACCGCATTATTTAGATGCTTTATTATGTTCATTCTACTTCTTTGTCTTCTCGGTATTTTCTCTATTTTCATCAGCTTAAATTCCATTGTCACTGACTTTCTCTCTTTTCTTCTTGGCCCCAGGTCCAAAGTACATCTTGGATGCCACATCAACAGTATGTTATGCAACCTACAGTAAGTATAATCAGTTGCTCATTTTTTTTGCTAACTGGTACCATTTGCTTTAATAGATCAGTTATAAAATGCCACGCAATTTAACTGTGCAAAGCTAGTTTACATTGATGTAAAGAATAGTCTATGAGTTTAATGCATCCCTATTCAGATATGTTCATTTATACAACAAAAATAGTAAATAGCCTAATTGTGCCAAATGCAGCATGCATGAGACCATGGTCAGTTTAGAGTTAGAAATAATGCCGTAGCTGCAACAAAGTCCCAGTGTGCTGAATCAGCCTCAGTATAACCTCCTTAAAGCCACTCTGAAGGCACAGCTGCTCACAATAAAATCAACAAGAACATGTCGCCTCCTGCTGGTGGTGATGGGAACAGTAGGAATAAGGCCTTCTCAATAGGAGATTTCACTGTATTGATAATTGAGCGGTTTGTCAGAAATCCTACATGCAGTGTGTAGTATCATATTTTATGTTTTTCAAGATGAATTACTTGAAAACCTTAATTAATGTCAGATTTTCTAAAGAGAATTATGGCATCAGGCTTTGGAGCCAGTTACTGTAAAAAATAGATGATTGTTCAGAAGTCCACACATCTTTCATATACCTGCATAAATCTGTTCTGCTCTATTTAACATGTAAGCTGTAAAGATTTACCTGAAATGCTCCAATGCTGTGCAGTCATTTTAGCTAAATAGCTTTCAAAACGATGCAATTTATTTGCTTTATTTTATATTCTATTCCATTCAGTTCACAAAATTCAGAGCAAGCATTCAGCTATGTAAATCCAGTCGTGTGATCACATAAGTGCAGTGCTACACATTTTGATCGACCAGTTAGTTCTTCCCTTTGTTTCATCAGTGGTTGTTGGCTGCTCACATCTTTGTGTCTGTTCATGATAATACCAAAGAGACTCAGTGATGATGAGATCAGGTTTGTGGAGCTAAACCTGGTGAAGATAGTTACCAACTAGAAGCCAAGGCCTTTGTGTCACAACGGTAATGCCGGATCTAGACTCATATTAGAGTTTAATCTTGTCTTTGCTGTATAGTGCGCTCATAGTTGTTTTCCCTGTATCTGCCAACTCCTTAAGCACTTTGTTGTGGTGTTTGAGTCAAATCATGGCTTTGGGAATGGATATGATTCCTCTGTAAATACGCTTTCAATCAAATGTCCCATCTAATTATTTGGCAGGATGCTTGATACAACTTCCTACAATTTAAGCGAGTGGAGACTGGAGAATAAGAGAGATGGGATAAAGAGGATATAAATAAATAAGACTTGAGTGTGTTTGACAAAGGAGCTCAGTCATGGAATGGAAGAGGAAAGAAGGGATTACAAAGACTACATCTGGTAAAAAGGGAAGAATCAGATCTTACAGAAGCATGTCAGAACAGCATTAGCCAATTTCTCACCGCAGGGCACGCCACAGTTAGGGTACAAAGACTACAGGTGAAACGTTGGATTTCCTGGGTACACATAGGAGGGCGAAGACAGATACATTTACAGTTTAATTCTGTTCCTATGGCAGCGGCAGAGGCTTTGTCTGCAGCTCATGCCGACAACACATCTAATGGCTGCTAACTTCTCCTAATGTTGCACTCTAAAGGTTTAGCCTCAGACATATTGTTACATTTGTTTGATTTATCTAATATGGGAGAACATAAATCAAAATCAGCATACAGAAGATAATTATCATCTAGGCAGTTTGGTGGTAAGACAGTAAAAATCCCAAAATGTCACAGTTGATTAACAGTTGATTTCTTAATGCAGACGAAACGGCAAAAATATTTATGTTATTGAGTTAAAATGTTTTACTGTACATTTGAAACCATTCAAAATCTATAGCATCATATAGTTTTTTTTTTTTTACCTTCACTTAAGTTTAATTTAAAGTTAGAGTCCTGCCACAATAGGAGAATATATTAGAATATATTGGAGAGTATATATTAGCACATAATACTTGAACTGAAAAAAGTATACCATAAAATGCTAAACGGTGTGGTGCCATTTATAAAACGATTACTTGACTTTATGTGTAGCGCTACAAGAAATGAACTGCATTATTTAAACATGCAGTATAAAAAGCACAACAAAGAATAAATCCCAGTCTTAAGAGCCTTTTGTGCACACGTCTAGATCCCCATAATCATATTTACACACTCCCCCAATCAGAAGTGTGCACTATTTCTGTTTTAATCCTCACAAACACACCTCGATGCGTTGCTGTGAAGTGCCTGGAGGAGCGCTCGTTTTCCACGTCTTGGTGCAATGCCCAGATTACTTGAACCCACTGTCTTTACATCTTAATTAGTGAGAGGATGTCTTTGTGTGTAATTACTCACAAATCCCCCAACAGGAAATGAATGCACTGCATAGCCAGGAAGACGAGAGAGAAGAACGAGAACGGCTTATTAAATGAGACATACTAAGAATTGGGCTTCCATATCGCCCCAGTTAAATTGCTATGCTAAGCCCATTTGAGGAGACAATGGAGATACAAGTACAGTACACTGCAAGAGGGAGTGACTGTTAAGCTGACGTTTTACTAGGTAGCCCTATCTACCTGCTTTAAATCACACATACCGCCATCAAATTTGGTCACGCACATATGTTGTTGGTGCCTTATGGACCATTCAAAGCATTAAAAAATTATGATCTTTTCGAATTTTCCCGTTATACATGTCTACGGTTTACAGGCAATAGTTTTTAAAAAATGCAATTTCCAATGAGTAGCAGCTCTGTGGGCAAAAATGCCTTGTAGGTCCAGAGGTCAGAGACTTAATAATAAAAAAGCTGCTCATTACATTAATCTCTGCAGGGCATGGGGGCAATATGTCAAAACATGAAGCAGGTGGGCAGCAAAAGACCACACTTTAATATGTACAATGTCTACCTAATAAAGTGGGTGTTCAATGTATCTTTTTTCACATAAACCATACCTGGCACAGTTAACTAGCATTGCCTTTGTCTCACTGCAGCAGTCGACAATGCTTTTTTTCCCCCATAATCACACCTTATTATCACTTAACACTGTGTTTTTGATGCAGTACGGCGCCTCCAGCGTTCTGCCAGTCAGCTTCTACTCCTGCTCTGGAAAAATGACAGTCAAAGAAAGGCACTGTCGATGAAGGAGGAGGAGAAAAGACACAAAGATCTAGTTCAAAGTTTGAAGCTGATTTTTTTTTTTTTTCTGTCTCCCGTCCTCAAGGGGGAAAGAACTGTCTGTCTTGTATTTAGTGCTTATCCAGGGAAAAACACACACACATCAACTAGAGCGGCACTGCATCGAGTTAAACAATCATCACAAAGAAAATAAATTCCACAATGCAGACACACGCAGAGATAGCAGGTCTAACACATGTACTGTCATAAATCAGCAGCGTCAATTAGTCCCGTCAGCTTTCAACGTGCGCAGTAAAGAACCCCTGCTGTTAGATTTGAGGCTAGGAATCTCAGAAAAAAATAGAGAATGAGGAATGATTGCCCAAAAGAAGGCATTATTGCTGGATGAAAATGATGTGGTATTAGTCGGATTTGGGAGGGAAGATCTACCTGCCTGAGCCAGTGCTGATGGGAGATTTGGGGATGCTGTATGTGGAGCTGTAGATGTACAATACTCAAATTGAAGTTTTGTGTTTATTTAAGTTGTATCCCATTACACAGCAAGACCTTTTCATGTGGATCATTGTCAAGGAATTTCTATTTCTACCATTGTGACATTGCTTCTAACTGCCTTTACCTGGTTTAGCTCCACACGCCTGATCTCAACATCACCAAGTCTGTCTTGGTTTAGCCTGAAGACACAGAAAGATGTGAGCAGCCTGCATCCACAAATTAAAATGTTTGGAGAAAACTACCTATCTTTCAAAAACAAACGGACTTTAGAAATCAAAGTGTGGTAATTCTCGCATGGCAAGCCAATACACAATTTGTACTTTTGACTGCATATAATTGTAGTAGTACATTCTGGTTACTACCCAAGTGTGTTTTTGTACTTCTCATAGTTAAACTGCTAAGTCAAGCTCAGCTCTTTATCAAAGCAGGAGAAAATCACTGTGCTACTGTTGACTGTGCTGGGCGGCTCACCCAAAAATGCTTTCAACTGAACAGCTTCTCAACTGCTCTGACAGACTGTATGTGCTGTATTCAAGAAGAAGACTTCAAACCACCACACCTCTCATTCTTCCTTGTCTGTTTACTTGTGTGTGCTTCAAACTCTCCGGAGCTCGATGGCTGCCAAAGACTTGCAGTGCTTTCGAAAACGCCTAAATTTAATACCTGTGTTCTTCCCAACATCGCATCTCAACAGGCCGTTACAGAAACTGCTGACTGCTGCCTGTACAGATACTGACAATAGACGGCGTTCCCCTGTGTGGCTTATGGGAAGTGTAGTTCAACAGTTCTCTCAAATAACCCCGTACTCAGGTTTCTTTCTAACAGAGGCCCCTGTTATATGTTGGTACAGAGCTGTTGAGTCTGAGGCTGAGATGCACTGTAAAACTAAAGCTCAGAGCATCAAGGTGTTAGGCACCATCAAAGCTGTCCACACTGAAGAGGCTTACTGTAGAAGCCTGTCTGCTGCATCCAGGAGCAGGCTCAGTCAGGCCCGCCAAGACAGCTATTCTCTTTTGAACCCTCATCATCTGAGGTGAAAGTTTGTTGGAAATGTGTAATCAAGAGGACTTTGATTGCCTGGGAGTACACCAAAGAAACATTTTGAGTAGTATCTTTTAAATTAGAAATCGTGCTCTGGATGTTTACATACCATTAAAATCGCCCAAATAGTCTGATACCCAAAGTGTTAGATAAGAATTTTTATATAATTCTGTAACCATAGACAGATTTAAAATTAGATTCTGTGTTGTTTTATGTTAGATAGTTTGTTGGATTCAGATTCAGTTCTCTGAATAGTAGCTCAATTCATTTACATCAAGCGTATTGTGGGCTGATTAAACAGTATAGCAAAATACTGTATTTTTACATAATGATGATAATATTGATACAGGCATTTGTCACATTCTGAAAAAAATATTGATATCTACATTGAACTTCTATTGATTGTTGTATTATTATTTATACCTTCCCCTTATACATTATGCCTATAGTCTTTGTGGTTGTTTTGAATTTCAGTGCCAGTTGTTTTCCCCTCTATGACAGTACATTACAGTTTGTTGGGCTTGTTCAACATTATGTCTGTCTGTTGTCCTCAGGGTGCTGTGATCACTCCGACAGCAACCATTGAGCCTAGTTTGTCTCTTCACCCGTCCAGTGTAATGGCTCCTCTCATGCAGCAGATGAACCACTTGTCTCTGGGCAGTACGGGCAATGTAAGTCTCTCCTCTGAATGTATGTTACCTTTCTGACTTCTAACTGGCCACTTTATTAGGTAGACTGGATGGTTAAACTGCATGTCATGGCAAAAGGAACTGTGTGATTTCTAAGGGTTTTTATGTTGTTAACGAGCAATAAAGAGGCCCTGCCCCCAAACCATGACAAACATGGGAAGGGTCTATTTGACTTTTTTGATGTTTGTGAAGAAGGTTTATTGCCAAATTTACAGAAAAAAACGACATCTTCGTTCAGTCCATAGGGGGCGCTATAGAGGTAACTGCCATCATATT
>JAVQKC010104404.1:0-74794 GCA_036025475.1 Philypnodon macrostomus | reverse complement strand
CCCTGTCTCCACCAGGCTCACACCACATTCAGCTCAAACCTTCACCAGCCTCTGTCTCCACCAGGCTCACACCACATTCATCCCAAACCTTCACCAGCCTCTGTCTCCACCAGGCTCACACCACATTCAGCTCAAACCTTCACCAGCCTCTGTCTCCACCAGGCACTGCCCATTTGTGGAGCGTTTAAAAATTTGGCTGTGCGTTTACTATGGATCTGACCCAGGTGTTTAGTTCCACTTTAATATAGATTAGTATCTTTATTTGGTAGGATAAAGTGGCAGCTAGTGTGGTCCTCTGTTGCTGTTTCACTTTGGGGATGGTCTTCTGCAATCTGAAACTTTGTTAGGAGTAATTATTTGAGTTTTGTTTTTCTATCATCTCAAACTTCACTCACCTCTGGCATGAACAGCTGTCATTCACTGGATAGTTTCCCTTTTTTGGACCATTCTCTGTAAATCCTAGAGATATTGTGGGTGCAAAAACAACCATGGCACATTCAATGTAACCTTCAAAGATGCCTTTTTCACTATTCGGATAAGTTAGAACTTCAGTATAAGTCACTCCACATAGTCTGTATGCCTAAATGCAATGAGTTATTTGATTTAAGAGGATAACCTAATAAAGTGGCCAGTGTTGATATGCAGATCAAATTATGTGTTCCCCCAGCAAGACTTTTTAAACTGATGTTTAACATTTATAGTCTCACATATGTATCCCATGTGACCCTGGGAAGCTATGCCAGATACAAGCCCAGCAATGAAACCCTATAGATTCACAGAATAGACATGTTGAGAGCAGCTTGGCTTGTATAATAGGATCACCCCCTTATACCCCCACTAACATTAGGCCTTAGTGCGGCAAGCTTTGAGCAGGATTATTGTGGGTTGTATGTGATACATCTTCACTGTATGTGTGTAATTGTAGCCTATGTTCATTGATTTAAGGATATATTAGTAGTGATGATTATGTAAAGTTTTAGAAATTAACCAAAGTGTAGCGTAACAATCCATTTATTTTTCATTTTATTATTGTTATTGTATGTACTTTATGGTGTCAGATGTATTGTACAGGACATCTTGAGTATCTTGCCTGTGTGTGCAAATCTATATTTCTGGACCCAGATCAGTTTGCATTGTAATTTTGTAAATAGTCCAATTCAACCCAAACGAGCCAAACATGTCCCCATCTAGTCACAAATTTTCTCTATAATTTTATTAGCCTTTTGTCTGCCTGCCTCTCCAGCTAAATCCTCTTACAGGTGGATTATGGAGATAAGATGTCTACAGTGAGAGTGACAGAAAGAGAAGAAAGAGAGAAGTGCAGCCAGACACATGCATCCACAATAATAGCATTTATATCAAAGGCATGAGGCAATCACGCTGAAATATACTGGGACTATATCAGAAAATGGACAACAGATTATGGTTTGCAGTTGGGTTGGACCTTGCAGGTGATAGGCTTTGGCTAAGGTAAGTAAGTATCTCTTCATGGGCTGTGGTTCAGGTGAAGACTAGGTATACCTGCTACACATATGCTAAACTAGAAAGAGAATGATGTAAAGCAATGAACTCTAGCTGGAGGTTACATCAATTTAATCACCAATCAATAATAATATATAACCTATTGATTTATGTTGACAATGCAAAAGGAGTCTGACAATCATCAACATGCTAATAATGTATTTAAATTTTGTATGAACGTATGAACTTAATAGTAGTTATAGTTTATATAATAGCTAGAATACTATTGAAAGCTATATGTAGGTTCCCAGACATTCTTGAGTACAGCAGGTGTCATGTCTAAATGGGATCACACAGTTCTTAATTAATCTCACAAACCCTGAGTTCATGTCCCAGTGCAGAAACACGGCTAAGAGATGTCTCAAAACAATGTATTATCATTTCTATTTCAGGGGAGCCACTGTAGAGCGGGACCCGGAGAAGAATAACTTGTGGAGCACCAGCCCATCTCTAGGACCAAAAATCTGACCAACCAGAGCAATGTCAGCCGTGTCTTTATCCATGTGTCCACTCTGGAGTCTGTGTGTACTTACGGTGCTGCTGCTGGTAACTTTGGTGAAGGGGTTCAACACCTCAACTCAATTTGAAGGAGGGGGAGCCCAATGTGGAGAGTACTCAAACCAGGTGACAATACACACATGTGACACGAATGAACTCCGCATGAGACAACAGACAATATAAAGAGAGATATTGGATCAAAATTATTCCTTGTGCCAGTTCCAAGCCTGGATAAATGGAATAGGCTGTATCTGGCAAAAAAACAAAACAATAGACCAGTTACTGCACACTGGAAGGCAGAAGATTTGCTGTACCAACAACAGAATGCAATGCAAGTTAGTTAATCTTGCAAATGAATAAAAATGAATTCATTAATCTTTTAAATTAATAATAATGAATTCATTCATCATCAGAGGCTGCTCAGAAAAGATATGTCTAAACATTTTGTTGATTTACAGGGTCTAAATCAAACTCTATTTTAGGGAAAATGTCTTGTTGACTAAATAAATATAGAAGTTCATGTTTAATAATTGCTTCTTCTTCCTCTGCAGTTTTCGGAGAACGGCATGTGTCGTATTGTGGCCACTCTGCCTCAGCTGGAAGGACAGAAGTGTCCTGATATGTTCCGCTGCACTGATGAAGTCTCCTACTGGTTACATGAGAATGAGGAGCTGAAGAAGCAGCTGTCTGCTCTGAGAGAGACTGTGTCTGAACTACAGGAAGAACTGAGGAACCATCGCCACCGTATCAAGGTTCTAGAGCTCCAGGTCAAATTTATACACAGACTTTGAGCAATGACACATTACGTTGTATTGCTCTGTATTAATGGGGAAAGAACATGTCTTTGTATTGACTGATATCTACTGGTATCTCCTGTCTGACTTGTGATTTAGGTGCCCTAAAGTGCCTTGTCATGGTCATGTCTTTGTCATTTACTAGTGAGTGCACAGTAACCTGTTGCTTGGTCATCAAGGATGGCTGCCTCTCTCCAGGGTGTCCTTGACCTTAGTTAACAGGATTAGCCTGCTACTCCTACACGTGTTGCCACATGCGTCTCTATGCTAAACAAACAATTACTCCACCACACTGGTCACAGGTGTGTTGTTGTAAATGGCCACATTAAGCCTGGGGTTAAAGATAATGTAATAGGACAAGAGATACATGTATGAGGGGGTGCCCACTTATTCACAACATACGTTTATTTGACAGAGTGAAGAGAGGACTCAGTTGAACATCTCACTTCAACATCGCCTTCATGATCTGGAAATGCACTACACTGAGGCAACCGCTCTGCTGCACATACAAGGCACTCTCATCCTCGACCTCCAGGTGTCAGGCTTTCCCTAAACCAGACATGTTTCAGAAATAAAGCAACTACATAACATCTAAATAAATAATCTGTTTAGAACCAGGTCCATAATCTGACAGTTTTGATGGATCAAGTCCAGAGAAGTCCCGGCTGTTTGAGGAATGTTGTTCAGCCTAACTCTTTGATGAGTTCACAAGAGCCGCACCACCCAGGTCTGTAGCCTACGCTGTCAATACCACGTTCTACCAGATGAGGGAGACACTTTCACTATTGTTCTTTCTTCACATAGAAGTACAGCATATGAGAAACTGCCCTATAGACTGTGCCTCTATTTACTATAATGGCGTGAGGAGATCAGGTCTCTACACAGTGGTGCCGGTCATGACAGGAGTGCCTGTGCAGGTCTATTGTGACATGGATACAGATGGTGAGTGAGCCGTCACACAAACTAATTAAATGTTAATTACGACCTGTTTGTGTCTTTGGTGAGCCCCAGCTGTCCTGCCTGTAACATATGCCTGCCTCCTCGCCCTCAGGTGGGGGATGGACTGTGATCCAGCGCAGAGTAGATGGCTCATTGAGTTTCGACCGGACCTGGAGGGAGTACAGAGATGGGTTTGGAGACCTGCAGTCTGAGTTCTGGCTCGGCAATGACCACATCCATGACATCAGCACTCAGGGAGAATACATCCTCCGCATAGATCTGGAGGACTGGGGCAATAAGCACAAACATGCTATCTATCAGAGCTTTAGGTGATCAGATACACAACAACTAATATTATATCATAAAACAGTCAGGTGATATGACACTTTTTGTTTTCAGTGTTGAAGATGAAGACCACCAGTATCGTCTCCATGTTTCAGGGTTCAGTGGCTCAGTTCAGGACTCATTCAGCTGGTACCATGACAAACAGAGCTTCAGTACCCCGGACAGCGGCAACATCTGTGCTGAGATCTCCCATGGGGGCTGGTGGTACAACCAGTGCTTTTATGCCCACCTCAATGGAGTCTACTACAGGGTAAAATGATCACCATCATATTGTAATTGTGAATTGATAAACAAAAGAACATAATGTTTTTATGTGTTCAGGGAGGTTATTACAGTCCTCGAGGCCGTGGTCCTCTTGGTCCAGATGGTATAGTGTGGCACTCGTGGAAGGACTCAGATTATTACTCTCTTCGTAAAGTCAATATGATGATCCGCCCTCGCTCCTTCAGAGGACGCATGTCGCCCTGAACCATCATCACTATGGCATTTATGAAGACTACATGGATATGTTTTAGGAAGTGAACCCTTGTGTGACTCTACAGAGGATGAGAATGCTGCCATGATGATAAAGGACCTTTTCCTTGCATGATTTAGTATGTTTTTATCAGTGTTTTCTCTTTTGAAATGTTAAACTGTTCAGATTTTTTTATGATTATTTGATACTTGACAAATAGTATCACAAAAACACACACAATGATTACAACTAATAATTGTGTATAGTGTGTATTGTGTAGACATACTATGTATGCATATATGCTATCTCTGTTTACATTACTTTTATCACCTTTACAAACAGTTTACCATACTGATACTGTGGATTAAAATACCTAAATGAGTACCACGTTACTGCAAGATACTGTAATTATGAATATAACACAAAATATTCAGTTTGAGGAAGATTTATGGTAAAGATTAGAATCAGATAATTTTCTTTTAAGTTAATATAAAAAATGTAAAGGAGCAAACTAAACTATTAAGATGAGATTCTAATAAAACGTAGTTACGTGTCCAATAGCTTTCAGCCATTGACGCGCAACAAATTTGTGCGTTTTTTTTTTTTTTTTACTTGTCAGTTAAGTATTGAGTAAATCGAGTAGATTCATGGGCCTGTGGGGTCTGTGGGCTACATCCAGCTGCACCTAATGCCGTCTTAAGCAGAGTATGAGCTAAAAGAGTCTTTTGACTGACTTCGAGTTTGAACACTCTTTTTTGACCCTGTGCGCAGCCAGAGACACTGTGTGTCTATTTAGGATGACTCAGTTTAAGGAGGAAAAAGACTGTGTAAGGCCAGTGTACTGAGGAAATGACAAACTGACTATACATAACGTAACAATTATATGAACCACTGACAAAAACAAAGGAGTACAAATCATTGTTTAATAAATCAAACTGAATTTAGTTACATATGGCAAACAGTTCTATACATAAAATATTTCAAGGACCTGAAGGGTGAAAGAATATACTGACATTTCTATATCTTCTTATTACTTATATATTTAATATATGAAGTCATAAGAAAGTAAAAAGTGAATAAGATTAGAGACTGATTGCGAGCTGGTGCAAAGCAAAAGTAAAATTGCAATTCCATCACATATTCTCTCCTCTTATGGTACAGATTGTTACATTTAATAGTGCTAATAACACCTTCATATAAAACATCTAGATCTATGGACAAATATTTATGACAGAAATGTTTAGTCTTTCTCCCCTAGGACATTTCCATTAACTTGTATTGTTAAAGAAATCTAAAATAAGGCTTTTCTTTTGGTCTAAAATGTAAACTGCAGTATCACAGTACGAGTGTCAGGACCAACAGTCTATGCACTTTTGTTTTGCTCAATATTCTAAGGCACATGAGGCAGGCAGTAAAGGAAGGACATGGAGCTTCCTGTTAGATGTGAGGGAAGTGCAGACTGAAAAAGACTATAGGCAATGCCAGCACTGAGCACACATGCAAAGACATGGACACAACATCACACACCAACAAAACTCAAGACTGGAGTTAAGACTGGCTTTTGGTCTCAGTGTATTGCTATGCTTAAAACTGCAATATTTTTAATACACACAGTACTGTGCAAATGTTTAAACCTGATCTCAACATGCCAATTCTATCTGGGATAAGCATAAAGAGACAGAACGATATGAGCAAGACCAGTTGTTCTTCAAAAATGAATACACTTGAATTAAGGCAATCCATGAATGGATTCATTTTTCTAAAATGCCATTTTGCATTTTGTAAAGTGATAAAAACAAACTATTGAATCTTTTTGAAAGATATACACTACATGATGTCTTGCATAAAATATTTGCACAGTACTGAAATGCAGGTTTGTGTACCTATGTTGACATATAGATAACATACAGATCATTTACACTGACTACAAATAAAGATTGGAAAGCTCATCTCCTGAAACACAAATTGTGGAACTCAGACTGAGGCAGGTGTGTACAGTGTGTCTTCTGCTCGTGGATAGCTAATATAAAAAAGTGCATAGGCATATTTCTACCTGTTACATATTTCAATATTGGCTCAAAACTTTGCGCTCAAGTTATTGCCGTGAGAAGAAGTAAGGCACAGGTGAATGAAAGTAAAAATGAAATTAAAAAAACGTGGCCAAAACATACGTAGTATAAACAGATATGTTGGAAGGTTTCTTGTAGTGTGATGGTGCCATTTTCACATTGTGGTGAACTGACTGTGTGCATGTCTCAGTTTCGCAGCGATCTAAGGATTCAGAAACAAAGGGGATATAAAAAACAACAACATTTACACGCTGACATTTAGAGGAGAAGGTAAGTTGATGAAAATGTTCCTACCGTCTCGTAAAACTTGATTTGCTCCTCGAGGTACAACTGCATGACCCGGTTGTAGTCATAGATACGGTTGCTATGGAAGTGGTTCATCTCAGCTTTGAAAAAAGAAAATAGTCAGCTATTATTCATTCTTTATTAACTGAAGCCTATCCCAGCAACTATGGGCCGAAAGTGGGATGTAGCCTGCCCCAGTGACCAGTTGGAGGCAGGGCTGACACTGAGAGAACACCATTCACTTTCATTCACTATGGGCAATTTAAAGTCACCAATACTCATGCATGTCTTTGGCTGGTGGGAGAAAATTGGAGTACCTGGTCCTGGGGAGAATACACAGCAACACAGGGATTACATGCAGACTCATCCCCAAACAGACAACAGGACAATTGCATACTTGTACCTTGTAATGAATAAGACATGGTGCTGACACGTTTGGCCATAGTCACTTTGTCCTGAGTCGTGATTTTACCAGCAGCTACCAGCTTATCTCCTTCTTTTACTTTATCTATGGCGGCCTTGAAGACAACATAAACGACATTAACAACCAATAAAACACAATCATTTAATCAGAAATCGCTGTGAAAATACCTTATGGACTCCAATAGTGTCAGGGAAACATCCCAGCAGACCCTTGTATTCATTGTTGGTCTCCATGAGGAAGTGTAGGTCTTTTTTAGGCTGAAAAACACCTTATTAGTGTCAAATCATTATCTAAAATTTAGATAATGTTACAAAAATAGCATCAGGACACAGGATATAGAGAATAGCAGGAAGCACTATGTCACTGATGTAACTTCCTTGGACTCAATCAAATGATAATTAATAGGGTTTGAAAAGTATTATTATTATTAACTACACAATACAATTTCTACTAGTATTTTCATATTGTCTACTAACCTAATGTGAATGTGAAAAAAACATTCTGGATCTATACAGTTTTACCAGAATAATTCATCTGAGAGCTGATGGTAAGGTACATTTTTATTGTTTTAAACACATCATATTGAAATGACTATTTGCATGTACTATAAATAAATTCAGCCTTGACTTCTTCCTCTACAGATATGACAGGACACTGGGTGGAAGGGGTCACTACGGTACACAATTGTGATGTAAACATGGGGGCAGCAGGAAATGGATGAGTGAAGGATGAGGTTTTGTGACATTAACCTACACATTTTCACTTGCCACTTCATTAGGCACACATTTTCAACCTCTAGTAATTAAAGATAGCTATTGCTGGGTTGCAGGTTCTAGAATGTTATGATGCCATACCCTCAGATGGGGGGCAGGGGTCAGAATTCTGTATTAACTCTATGGGATTTTTATAAGGAATTTCCCTCCAAAAAAATCCACAAATGTTGAATCTGATCATTTTCATTAGCGACAATGTCCAAGCACACACTATACTGCAGATTAACTACAGTCATCTTCTCTGCCCCCCATCTCTCATTAAAATGTATAGGGCTATAGAATGTTGTGATGTCACCTGCAACCCAGCAATTTAGCCAGCAAACCAATGTATTGACTTGAGTCATAAAGACAAACCTGCTGAAGTTAAAACTAAGCATAGGAGTAAAAGTGACTGAACATGATCGCGAGTGCTATATTAGGTATAGTGTCTGCCGATAACAGTGGCCAGTGATTGTAAACACAGTAAGAATTTGTATCTTGAGGCGTTAGTTTCTGCTCCACGTCGGTCTGTTGTAACCCACAGGTGTTTGTTATTGCAATGTAGAATACAGAACACATACCTGTTCTGCAACCAACTGAGCAATCTCCTCATAGGTCTTTCCTGCTTCTGTCATGGCATCTGTGAGCGTTGCTTCACCTAAAGAGACATCATGAAATCAACAAGTGTCTTAAGGATTTCAACATGGCAACTCTTTGCATTATGATGAGGGATCCATGAAGCAATGTACATACTAACTTACCCTGGTATCCGCTGCTGGTGAAGACTGAAGAGAGGTTTTGAAAGGCTTTGCCAATTCTCTGATACTCTTTCGGTAAAGCTGTGATGGAATACACACAAACAATGAGTCAATCCGTTCACAAAATAATCAACACTAAACAGTAATTACCGTACAAAGAGGAACAAGGCTAAGTGAACATAAAACATATATTAAGATAATGTACATACGTCCTGTACATCTCTTCCAGTGCTCATTGCCCACAGTGAGAATCTCTTTCACACCATCGTCCATGGATTTGGTGAACCTGCTGAACTGCTCGCACTTCTGTTCTCTGTTGAAAAAAAGACCAAACTTACAATATATTTTTGTACAAGCATTTTATCAGTTGAAAGGAGGTTGTACTCACACTTCTATTGGGTCTAGATCTTGAGCTTCTGGCTCTATTGTTGAAAAGATCATGACTCCAACTGTCTCATCCTTCTCAGCTTTTCTCTTGCCTGTTTTCCAGTCCTACACAAAATCATTTGACACACAGAAAATTACATCAACAGTTACTAAGTTAAGTAAAATTTTGTGTGGTTCTCAACTGCTCTTACTTCAAGATATTTATGGCTCATCATCTACAGATTATTAATCCAATTTATTTGACTAAAAAAAAAAAAAAAAAAAAATCATACCTTTTCATCTTTGTAGGTGAGAAAAATCTGGAACACATCACTATTGGAAACCACCGGGTGCCGGCACATTCTTGTCATCCAACCCTGCAACCGCTCCATACGCATCTTAATAAACTCCTCCTCAAAACGGCCTACATATGAACAACAGAAACGCAAATTTAAACATTTCACCAAATATAATGTTATTGTCTACTGAAATGATGTTGTATGCACCTGTCACTTGTTTGTCTGGTAAAGACGGAATGGGAATGGCTGACCCAAACTTGTCCAGGAGCCTCTCATAAAGCCAATCAAAGTGCTTGTATCTGTGATTGACAGGTCTATTTGTGGTCTGTAATTAAAAACAATATTAGGTACAGTCATTCAAAAGTTGTGTGTGTACGTTTATATTACATTAAATATATTTTGACCTGATGTTAAAAATACTTACATTTGGGGTGATTTGATACTCTATGTAACTCTTGAGGCCGTACATCTTAGAGCCCTTTTTTGGGTCTGCTACAATGCAGTCAAGCTGAGGTTCTGGGTAAGACCAAACTGGGCCAACCTCTCCAATCTGAGAAATAACAATGAAAAGAGAATTTAAAACATCAGATGATACTACATATAAACACCCAGTAAGTTTTGACCAGATGTGAGACTTGCTTACATAAATGGGTAGTCTCTCTTTGCTTTTAGAAATCTGTTTGCAGAGAAGGTAGAGCTCTGGGCCAGACTTTGAGAAGGGAAACCTGTTCACATCAGTATATTGTAAACACTTGACTTCATTTGGCTATCAAGTCGGGATTTGTATTGTGGGGTCTTACTTGTTGAGGGATATTTTCATTGTATGAGCTCTCTGCATAGCTCCAGCTTCACCAGCCTCAGACTCAGCATAACCTCCTGTCGATTTATCGTCCCATTCATCATCCCACTCATCATCATCTGCTCCTGCAAGTTCATAACACCAGAAATGAGTTCATGTAGACAAGGACTTATCAGGTAGCATGCAGTGTTCACTTCTCTTCGGCCATAAATGACTTTAGTCTGAAAACCGGCTCTAGTCAAACTGCTTTTTATAATACATTTACTATTAGCACCAAGGTTTAGCAAACTCACATTTATTTATCTAGAATATACATTTCCACAGGGCTATTGAACTTCTGCAAACCAAGCAACCATCATTAAACAAAGAGCCACACACATGCCGTTATTAGTTGAAAAAATTATTTTCCACATTCATGCCAGTGTAAACAAACCTACAGGCAGACAATACCTGTGTAATCAATTAGGTAAGGATATGGGCCTTTAGCTACAGAGAGGAAAGACGCATTATTATTTTTCTTCTGCATTTACTTTTTGTTGAAATGAGTACTTTTATTTGTTCCTCTGAGTCATATTCTAATTATATCTGTTTACATATGAAAATGTCTATGTAGATGAAGTTGAGTTAAGTGAATAAACACATGGACATGGAAAAGTCATGACTCAAACCATTTAAGTGCCAAGAGCCTGTGAACAAGCACTGAACTGGAAGAAAGATGTCAATAGTTTACTTTTTAGAGACATCTGTCACACTAGAGATATTTCATTGTTTTTACATAGTGGATCTAAACAAAGGCTGTTAGGTAAATTAAATTTTTTTTAAAGATAATGCTAGACTGACCCGGTCCTTGATAAGCCTGAGGATGGCCCTGGGACACAGAGCTCCAGGGGTCTGGTGCGGCGCTCTTCCCGGTCTGAGTGCCTTCTGGGTTGGATGCCCAGTTGTTGGAGGAGCCTCCTGAAGGCTCTGTGTTCCATGTTGACCATGGATCATTGCCATTACTCGCCTGAAGAATAGAACAAAAGTATCAAAGGAAAAGGAGCAATGATATCACTGATGAATGGAGTGTGGAGAAACTAGTAGAAATTAGTGAGTTTTGCATGAAAAAGATCTTTCTTGACATTTGTACAGTACAGAAATGAATAGTGATCACTGTAAAGTGGCAGATGACAACAACAATCAGGCCAAAAACAATAAAGTGGCAAACACATTTTGTACAAAACATGTGCATGTTAATTATTCAGTATTGCACAACAGTTCAATTAAATTTCATGCTGTTTGCAAAGCAGACAATGCCACTGACAAAACCAAGTGTGTCTTAATACTGAACAAACAACACACTCTCGAGACAAGGTTTGCAAAATACAACAAAAACATACAACTAACTGAGCTGGAAAAACAGTGTAATAAATATTTACATGTTCAATTTCTTTATAATAAAATCTAATAGTACATGTTGATTTTGGGCTAAGACTATATCATGATGAATTATTGCTGATCCAGAGCAAGAGAGACATTTTAAACTGGTGCTGATTCAAACACAGAACGGTTTAGGTGCATGTTAATCAGTAACACTCCAAGTGACTGTGGTTAAATCATGCTTTATGCACACATCCGTCGTCAGTCATTATCCAAATAAAACTGATCAAAAACGTGGGGGCAGAGTAAATTGTTTTCATTCCTTTAGCTCCACCCACCACTCCTTTACTGGTGGTTACCTTGTTTGGAAATGAAAAGAAGGGAGTGAGGGGGGTATCTGGGGTATCGGGCTGGGGACTCAAGCCCCCAGAATCCACCTTGAGGGGAACAGAAGGTGACATTTAAGCACCAAGATGGTTAGATAAAAGATGTTGTATGCTGGGTTTGGAGGAGATGCAGAAATATGTTAAGTTTGTGAAAGTGAGGGAAGAGTGAGCCAGTTGCTGACACACTTCCTTTTTTTTACTTGCTGAGCTCAGAATTTTACAAACTGCTGGATTATTCTCAATTCTCTCAATATTATGCTTATACAAAATGATACTTCAAATGCATTATCACTAAAAATGATATTTGGTTCGAGTTCTCATGAATCAGTAAAAATAGGTTGCAAATTAACTTCTGCTTTTTAGTTTTGAATGCAACTTTTAAGCAGAAGTAGGATATACTAAAAATATTTGGGCTGGATTATGTAAAATGTGTATGCTGTATTTATTCTGATAGCATTACCTGACTTGGGGCGGGAGCTGAAGCAGGAGCAAAGGCATCAAAGAAGGATAGGTCCGGAGCAGCCACATTCACAGGGCCCGGGGTAGGCGCTGACGGCGGTGCACTCGGAATAGCTGGAAATGACTTACTGACCTGGAAATGGACAGATATAGGACCAAGGACAGAGACAAAACAATATTGACATTAGGAAGAAAAATGCATTGAATGGTTTAGAGGCAGATTTCCTACTCGTAATAGTAATATGTAGTATACAGTAATTATAATGATCTGATTCAGAAAACTGTATTTATTATTTTGGCAATACTAAAAGCCATGATGTGCTGCAAAAAATGATTTACTATAAAACAGAAAATCTAAATAAAAAAAAAAAGTTATGAATATTTTTCTCATTCAGTTTAAATATTAACTCTACCACACCTATTGCTTGAGGCAATTTTTAAATCAGCTGCTTCTTGAGGCGTCCAGTGTACATTCTTAAAAGGTTAATTTTTATATCAGGGATGTTATATGCCTTAATAGGGAATCACATCCCACATCCACATGATGAAGTCACCATTACTGGAGTAGCAGTCATACATGCAAACATCAGCAAAAAATATGAACGAGGAACAATGTTGTAATTGTAATGTCCGGAGAAATAGAAAAAGGTTTGCATATTTTTCAGTGAGACAGTTATACTTTCCACTAATGCTGCAAGTGAGATGAGGCGTCTGTGAATGCGACAGATTTGATGTGATCTTACCTCTATATAGTCTTCTGGTACCAGTCCCAATTCTCCTCTGGAATTTTGTGCCTCAACCCAACCACCTCCAACATTCTGCAAAAACCATATTATGTCACTTGTGTGTTAACTTTACTAAAAAAGCAGTGTGTCTTATAGTACTGAAAAGCTCAAATACTCTACATTGAACCGATACCGAAACAGCTACAGATTGGCTCAAGACCGACTTTGATTAGAAAACTATGTAGGTCAGCACACAGTAAGAGACCTTTGAACTGTTACCAAGTGGCAGTAATGACATCATATATTTTCTTTGTTTATACTTCTTGTGTTGTGTGCTCAATGTTTGTGTGACAAGTATGAAAATGAATACAAAGCACCAGGGCGGTACCACAGCCAAAGTCAGCTCACATCAAAGTAAACACATACCTGATTGGTGATTGTGATAGTCTCCCCTTCTTTCACTGTCAACTCATTGTTGCCAGGCTCTGCAGAGAAGTCGTATAAAACTTGTGCCTGAAAAACACATGTACAAAAATGGAGTATCTCACATATTTCCCTCATAAGAAAGCTTGACTTCTTTAAAATTAGGGTCAAAGTAAAACCGGTTGAGCAAGTGCTTGTTTTGCTGACTCTTTAACTAGTAAGTTACTAGTATCAACAAACAAGGTCAAAAACAGAAAACTAGCGCAAACTGTAAGCTATTTCCAAATGCAACATCAAAAACAGTTTGTGCTTCACATATCATTTCAGCTGCTAAATATAGAAAAAATGCTTTTCACTTCTACATTTTATCAGTAAGCCTTGCATTATACCACATGTCTGAAAACTGTACTTTCTGGCTTCAAAACACTAATTTCCATCCCTGATGAAACAGAATATGCAAACGACTACAATTCCCAGGATTCCATGGAGGCACGAATGACCCGCACTGGAAAGGTAGTAAAATGTCACAAGACCGCTGTTTTAGTAGCACGCACATTTTCCATGTCGTCTAGATTTACTTTTGAAACCTGGCCACGTGCATTTGCGAGGCATTTCTACACCTAAAGCACTCATACACACAACTCTGAAGATACTGTTTACAGAACAAAACCTGCTGTTAGCTAAACTCCAAATGCAAAGCTGCAACAAGTCGGTGCCTCTGTGAATCCATGGTCTGTAAATTTCGTCAAAATAGCTGTCAACAAAAACTTAAAGCGACGCAACTCAATGCTAGATACTGAAACTATCCAGATGTTGTCATGTAGAACTTACCGTTACTGCCATTGTCGAAGTATTGACCAATCATTACCAAAAGAGGCCCACTACTTTCAGGATTTCCGCTCCTCAGCTGGACATTTCCCCCGCTGCTTTTCAACTGAAACGAAGCAATCAACGTAGTTTTCCAACCAGACAGCAATGCTAACAGAAACTTTAACACATTACTAAAGTAGTTAACCCCCCCGTAAACTCAGAAACTATGGAAATACGAGCGAAATTAGCTGTTTTAGTACAAGTTTGAGCCGCGTATAGAGCCACTACTGACAGCGCGGAGGGAGTGACCTGACTGCGAAGAAAAACCGGAAAGGTGTCAGAAGATGTGACTCATTTGAATGAAACAGCGGGGACAAAAAGTTGTAAAATGTTTACGTAATATAAAATAAAAATGTACATAGTGTGCAAATTAATCACATGAAGCTAAAACAAGTTATACTTAGATGAGGAAATGGACAATTATTCAAACTGCCTACAATTATAACATTTATATATAATCTTCTTTATCTGTTATTAACACATTTCATTTAACAATTAGGAAATTTGTGACATCGTAAGATGTGTTTTTACAGCGTTTTACCGACACAAAAGCCAAAGGGAGGAACCCTAACGCATGTCACATGACAACACTGACCTCTGCTGGGATTAATGTACAATTACACCATTCATACGTACAGGAAAACAATCATGCTGCTGAATAAATATTATATTAAGTAACACTGTGTATTGCATCTTAAATTGTGAAGAAGTTGTGATTTTTTGTGTTGTATATTAAGTTATTTGTATCTTACATATTAATGCTACGTAAATATAGTATATTAAGCAGCTAGATGACACTACTGTAACCTTCCTTGAGCTGAGAAAACAACCAGCTGATAAATTATAAACTACCCGAGTTCTACACTGGGGGGAGCTCTGACTCAAACTTCATCCAGTGACTCTGCTGTGGTAGTGAATGAATGTGCACAGCTAGCCCCCAGCTGTAGCTTTGGCAATGTTGTCACTATCAGAATGATATCTCAGCGGGAGAAAGGAGAATTGGCTCGGTTTTATACTGTCACGGACCCCAAAAAGCACAAGAAAGGATACACAGTGTACAAAGTCACAGCAAGGGTAAGCAGATTTCAAAATGAGTATCAAAGCTAGGCTAATGCTCTGTGATGGGATTTGTTGTTAGCTTTAGTTGGATGTGTAGCTTGAGCTAACAAAGCTAATGATGATGCAAAGATAAGTCATTTATCGAAACGTTACCCAGCTCATCTGATGACACTGACAGAGAAAAAGCAGATTGTGTTAATTCAACCAAACCTAGATAAGATATTTTAGTAAACTAACATTTGTTATACGTAATTGTTATCCCTCAAGCTAGTATTTTATTACACGTTACTACACCGGGCTGTTAAAACTGCGTGGTTCCATAAGAGTGTTTTAGTTGTTGATGTCAATAACACTGTCATACCTAGGAAACACAGACGTGTATGTATTGAGCTTCCAATCTTTTCCTTTGGAACCCTTATTCTTAAGGGTTTATTATAGGCCTACTCATATTATTTAAGCTTTTATAAAACACAATAATGCAATAATATAGCAGTATGTAGGTTGAATAAAAGGGTGTTAGTAGTTTTGTTTCAAGCTTTGGTGAAACTGAAACAAAGAACATTTAGCTGACCAGACATATTGGTCTGGTGATTTCACCACTAAGGACAGTGGTTTGCCTAAGTGTAAACCACATATCTGCTGTATGTTGGTGATGTCTCCTACTTACACACCCGGTGCATTCCTTATAATGCCTGCATTGTTCTTGTTAGAGCTTCCACTCTCATTTTACAATCTACAAGGCGAGGGCATGAGGAGAAAAAATGTACAATAATGTTTTTTCTCTATAGATAATCTCCAGGAAGAATCCAGAGGATGTCCAAGAGGTAAGACATACTACTGCATGTGGTTTGATTTTCTGGTTACACATGGACACCATGTAACAGCGATTTAAAGGAATCTTCCTGCAGTGTTGACGATAACCAGTACTAGTGACTGTAAAACTGGCATAACCTGTTATTAGCAGTTTTTTACAATCTAAGACCCAAGACAGCGTAGTTGTAACTCTGACCATCATTTTTTACATACATTTTGAGTTCACTTTTACTGTGAGGAATGCAGTTTAACTTGTAACCAGCACTAATTTTTATGGCATGATACCAATTACTGCCTGAGAGACTGTCTGACAGAGTTGGAGTAATACAACCGCTAAGGCTGAGCAGAAGTTCAGTTGGGAGTGGGAATCTGTTGCTATTTTCTCAAACTTGTGGACAGACAAATCTTAAAAAATATATATCTATACGCATAAATGGACAGATACTGCTTTTAGGTGAGTCATATTGAGGTTACTGTGGGAGATGATAGCCAAATGCCTTGCAATAGAAGCAGTGCGTTATTCAAGTATACTCATTAACCATTATTTTCTTTCAGATAATAGTTTGGAAACGATACAGTGATTTTCGTAAACTTCACCAAACCCTGTGGCAGCTACATAAGAATGTGTGCAGCCAGTCTGAACTTTTTCCTCCGTTTGCCAAAGCTAAAGTGTTTGGTAAGTTTTTTCATTGCCTCATTTCAACCCCATGGATACCTGTATGAGTTATTGTACAGCCTGTGACTAGACCTCTGTTTTTTGTAGGTCGATTTGATGACACTGTGATTGAGGAGAGAAGACAATGCTCAGAGGATTTGCTACAATTTTCAGCTAACATCCCCGCTCTCTACAACAGTCCACAAATTCAAGAGTTTTTTAAGGTCTGAACACACAAATTACACAAAATGGTTGAAAAAGACCAGCAGATAGCTTACATACTATATTTTCTCTCTTAGGGAGGTGAGGTCCATGACGGCTCAGAGCTCATAGGACCCGCGGAACCATTATCTGACTTCCTAGCTGACAGTGTGTCAGACTGCAGTTCTGATGGTAGGCCTACATATCACAACAGCAGTCTAAAATGTTTATGAAATGGGTTATATTTAAATTTGCTTGCTTCATAGTTCAAAGGGACATCAGTGGTGCAGAGGATTTGACTATCACATCTGAGTATGGAGGTATAGTTACATAGTCATAATAAAAAAAATAATTGGCTTTATAATATACTGACTTGATCCTTTTTTCTGGTCTTCAGGCCCGTCTAGTGACAGTGACCTGACCTCGCTTGCTGTAGATACTGACTCTTTGGCTGAGATTGATGATGGCATGGCCTCAGGGCGCACTTCCCCAAATCTTCCACAAGGGGGAGCCCACAACATTAGCAGCAGCTGTAGTCCTCGCTTGCCTTCCTTGCTTGACCGCCGTACCACATCCCCTGCCCCTGTGCCTTCATCCTCAGCCCCTAACCTAGAGGCCAGCTGGGCCGCCAAATCTCCGCTCTATTCAGGAAGTGTGAAACAAACAAATAGTGGAAACTCCAAGGACTTAAGGTCTGATTATTTAGACAGAGCCAGTGAGCTCATCTGTTTGGCTGTACAGAAGGAGAAAGAGGAGGATTATCAGGCTGCTTTTTCTTACTACCGTAGTGGAGTGGACCTGCTGTTGCAGGGAGTCCAAGGTCAGTTTGAACATGGCTCATAAACCCTGAGTTCAAACTGTACACACTAAAACAAACACCCACAGATGTACAAATAACTTATTGACTGTATCTCGAAATGAAAATATCAATATTATAGCATACAAATGGACTCACACACACCTAAATGTATTTAGTTTTTGATAAATTTATGAAGAATAAATTGTCAAATATATTCTACTAGGTGAGTCCAGTCCCACACGACGTGAGGCAGTGAAGAAGAAGACAGCAGAGTATCTGATGCGTGCAGAACAGATTTCCAGTCATCATCTGAAAAGCAGCATGGGTCAAGGGTCAACACAAACAGTGGTGAGTGATACAATAGTTATACAGATTACTCAAGACGAACATTAACAAGTGTTTTCTTTAGGCTATGGCAGCTCAGTGCTGTCCGTCCACAGGTAGAGAGAGCCAGCATCCTTCATCAGAAGAGCTGAGAGTGTACAGAGTGTTGGGGATTATAGATAAGGTCAGTGTAATATT
Organism: Philypnodon macrostomus; assembly: GCA_036025475.1. Lineage (NCBI taxonomy): Eukaryota > Metazoa > Chordata > Actinopteri > Gobiiformes > Eleotridae > Philypnodon > Philypnodon macrostomus. The sequence continues at coordinate 56,220 of JAVQKC010104404.1, read as the reverse complement.
TTAAGACTAGATCATGGTTTATCATCAGAAAGGTCAGTTACTCATGTGTGTTACAACTTCCTCTGTGTCCTTTCCTTCTTTGTCCACCCCTTTTATTTAAAGCCATAAAAATCAATAGGTTTTCTGGATGATATTATAAATGATGAGTGTGTTTAGAATAAGTCATGACTACCACAAGGTCAGTTTAGGTTGCTGGTCTCCTCAACCAGCTGCCAACAAAGCAACTTCACCACTCAGCCATGAAATGACTTGGCAAGCAGCTTAGAAAGAGCCACACAAAATTGAGTCAATGATGCTCATCCTATACACACACACTCCCCAAGGAAAATGTTGATACAAACCCACGAATGCGTTACTTCAGTGGTTCACAAATAAAATCAAAGTATGTCAAAAGATTTAAATAATACAAATACGGTGGCTCTAAATTCTAAATGTCATATTTTTTTTTCTAAATTCTTCCTTTTTCACTTTTAATGGGGACAGAGGGGACAGATGGAGAGAAGTCCTTACCCTGCTGCTCCCCCTTCCCTGATGTTTATGTCTTAATTATATTAGCGCCTGGCTAGCACCGCCGCTCTGTTTACTCACAGCTCCATTCATATCCATTTAGCCTGCACCTGTTTGGTCCCAGTCGGGGTCACAAAGAGATTGCGAACCTCACACCAGCACACAACAGCTCACATACATATGTTCATGCTTTCCCATTGGGTGAGGAGAAAGGAATAGAGATGTCAGGAAAATTGTGGCCTGAAGACAGAGAATAATGAAATGAAAAATATTGATTTCTCTATTGTCTATTGGAGTATGAAATATATTATAGTGTTGTTATTAACTTATTTATCAAATTAAAATCTAGGTTAAACTACTGTATTTTTGGCTGGCTCTTTGTGACCAGCCCAGCAGGGTCTTTCTTGCCACTGCCACTTTATCTAGTGTAATTTAGGGACCCACATTCATCTTGCAGTGACCCTTGTATGGGTCCTGACTCAGTCTTTGAAAAACACTGCTTTGAGGGACATCACCACTATATCATTGAAGTACACATGTTCATACTTGGCAATTGATGGCACTCCTCCATTACAGGTTCTTCTGGTCATGGACAAGCGAACGCAAGAGACGTTTATTTTGAAGGTAAGTGTATTGTGTGTATTGTATGTGTGTGTCTAACTGTAAGTGTGTGTAGTGTGAAGTGTGCCAGGCGCCCCTGTGTGCGACCGGTGTAATTGATTCTAATGGGCCGATCCCTGTCAGCTCCTCTGCTCTCAGGTGTGAGACGTGTGCCAGATGCCAACGCACAACGCGGGCACAGATGACTACACAGCCATATGCACACATACATGCCACACTCACTTCAATGTGAACTTTACGTGTAGTGCCGCTGATAGATTTGTGCGAGGCTTTTAAAGTCACGCGCTGTATGTGGCCTGATGAATCCAGTGACTTTGGGATGCCATGGGGCAAAGCTGGCACTTGGTTAATGTTAGGTTTCTCCTTTGCCACACTCCCTTGCTCGCTTTATTCTTAACACAACCTACAGTCCTCACCTCTGTATATGTCCCTTATATACAGGGTATCTTTATTTTCTCTTTTTGTCCTTTTACTGTTAATTGTTTTGTCTTTTTTCTGTAAACCAACAGGGACTGAGAAGAAGCAGTGACTGTGGGAGGGCTAAAAGAAACATTATGCCTCATTGTGTGCCTCATATGGTGCAGCTGAAAAAGTTTATTGTTTCTGAAGATGCGGTTTTCCTCGTGCTGCAGTATGCTGAAGGTAACTTTACTTTATTCTGTCAACAGTGAATTCAGAGCCTTTTAGCTCTTAAGTTAAAACTGAGATTATACTGCATCACATATCACATTGTTGATGCCATAGTCAACATTTCAACATTTTTACATTGTGCGTGCATATTCTATTGTCCTGTGAATTGTGCCCTTGCTTGACAGATGTGTGATGCAGATAGTTGTGAGTCACCGGTCATTATTTTGAATAACAGATGGCACAATGCTTCATTAGCAATACAAACACCTGGCCCTCCATATATCCCACTTATACTCAGATTGTGTGTCTCAAATGTGTGGATGAGCAGGTAACCATTATTTTCAATGCCCTGTGACCCGTTCAATCTGGCCTCCCCCATAGCCATCATGTCATAATACTAGTGGACAGTAGTCAATATTAAAACATTACATTTGATCTGATTGAGTTACAAAAAGTCAGAGGGCAATGAAATTACTCTATCGCTCATTCATGGTGTGTGGGTTTAAACAATTTATCAAGGACAGATCGAGAGAAAGCCAGTGACCTGAGTGTCATTGGACAAAACATGTGGATAGTTTTACTTTCAAAGCCATCAAGTAGTCCCACTATCATTATCATCATTGTGAACTCTCTATTCATTCTCATCTCACACAACAGATGCCAGCTTACAATTGCTCAGGCTACAGCTGTGTGTATGTATAACGTTATGTCTGTGAATGTGAGAGAAAGTCAAGTTGAGTTTCCAAAATACACAACATTTGGTGTCTAAACCGATGATCATCTTCCACTAATTATACTAAATTCAGGAACCAACAGTGGTTTTCTGCACGCGTACTTACATTTATACTAGTATTATATCAGGGAAGTTGGAACTCAAAAACATAAACTAAAGCATGCAAACCATATAAATCTATAGAACTAGAGACTGCTAAACAAAATTTTTCAATACATATTTTACTGCATCTCTATGTTCTGTCTACAGGTGGTAAATTGTGGTCTCACATCGGAAAATACCTGCGCACCGCGAGCCCAGAGGAGAGTTTTGACATTCCCTTCATCCAGAAAAGCCACATCACAGCCATACACTCTCCCCAACGCACTTCAGCCCAGGTCGGGGGAGCTAGCACTGACTCCGGGGCTATTGCTGGACTGCCTAAAGAAGGGGAGACTATCTTCACATGTCAACTTAAAAGTACTTTCCCTCAAAGAGTTATGGAGCTAACAGGAGCCCAGTCGGACTCAGCAGCCACTTCTGAAGACGAGTGCACCAAGACCACATCAGAGGATGAGGTTACTAACAGTTATTTAGCCCTTTGTATCGAGTATGATCAAGAGAAGATCGGAGTGGATGCTCTTGTGGAGGAGGAGGAGAGGAGTGAGCAGGACATGTTGTCTTTGGAAGTGCCTAATGCTACCACCTCTTCACACAGTCGCTCACTGCTTAGTAATGACAGTCTGTCTTCACCAATTAGCTCTCAGGAACTGGGCTTTTTCACTGAATCGTCTGACAGAAGTGGACCCACCCAAGACACTGAGGGACAGGACCAGAGTGATGTTTTTAGTCCTTTGCCCTCCCCCGCGGTGCCTATGTCCTTAGATCAGTCCAAGCACACATCTATGGAGTTTTTCAGGATTGACAGTAAAGACAGTGGCAGTGAAGTGCCCTGTCTGGAGATGGGAGAGCCTCGCTTGTCTCAGAAGCAGCTGGCCTTATTCTCCTCCTCAGACCTGGGCTCTGATGGGACTGAGGATATTCCAGAGCTGGCTCAGGAAGTCAAGCCTCGCTCAGAGCTCTGGGGGTTAGATGGTAGTGATAAAGACTCTCATGAGTCCATACCTGTAATCTCATTTAAAGAGGCCATAGTGCAGGACGAGGGGCAGCCTCCGGACCTGTTGGTGAACTTACCTGTAGTCACTGGGGCTGAAGAATCTTTACAGGAAGACCTGGACTCTTCAGGTGTGTTCCTGGGGCTTGAAGCCACAGCGTCTCCTCAAAAGTTCACTCAGCCTGATGTTTTACAGCGTCACAGCCAAACCGAGGAAGAGGATGAGGTTTTATCATTTTGTACAGCTTCTGCGACTGGAGACACCAGTGCTACATCATCATCCCCTTTCATATCACTGTGGGACAACTGCAACTTAGCTTATGGAGAAGAGGCCTCAGAGAAAATAGTGGTGAATCCCATCAGCCAAAATGATCCATTGGACTCGAAACTATCAGTAACTGACTCTCTTCAAGAAAAGCCTGAATCTTCACCATTAAACCAGGACTGTCCAAATATTAGTACTGCCACAGTGAGCTCAGTTCGGACCAGGACGGACACAGAGGTCTCTGAGGCCACTGAGAGTTTACTTGGGCCTGACGAGAGCTTACCCGGACTTACTGAGACAGGGACCTGTGAGTTTGATAAAGAAGTGTCTCGGCTGTTTGCAGAGTTAGACGAGCTGTCACTGGCAGTGTCTAAAGCTCAAATCCCAGAGGAGTTTGTGAGATGTTGGGCCAAAGAGCTGATCATAGCCCTGGATTCACTTCATCAAGAGGGCATCATCTGTCGAGACCTGAACCCCAACAACATACTACTTGACCAACAAGGTGAAACAATATTGCAAATATTAATGGTGTTGAAGTTCTCTGAAACTTGAAACTTTAGTAACAATAAATCATGGTGGGTTTAGTTTAGAATTCTGGGAAGAAAATCTTGTTCATATTTTTCTTGCAGCAATAACAGTTTGTACCAATCTGCAGTATATATTGATGCCATCATTTTCTTCAGTACAGAACTAACAACTGTTAATTAAGTCTAAAAGCAGGAAGTGCATTTAGCAAAGTGCATTTAACTTTATTTATTCTCTGCAAAAAGGAAAGTGTTGTTTTACCCGGAGGTCACAGTATCCTCCTCGACGTCTTCCTTTGTGCTCCTACAATCATCTCACTCCGCCTCGTTATCAACAAGCATCTAATTAGCTGAGTGGCTGTTTTCGTCTCCCTGGTGGTAATTATTGTTCGAAAGGGCCCATCACCGGTGTAGTGTGGTGCATCAGTCTGGCTAGCCTAGGCTAATGGCCACGGCTACCTAATGACACCATTAGTTCTAATGATAGTGTTAACGGGTAGCCGCTAAACAGGAGTAATCGTCGAGTCTGTGTGCTGGAAAAGCAATGTGGAGAGGCAGAAAGGATCAGAGTAAGGAAGTGCTCTTAAAGATGCACGAGTCTGAAAATTAGAAAGTCAAAGTGACACTCGACTCGACTTTACATCGGGCAAAATATTCTGAGAGTTTTACTTTTAGACTTTGAGCTGAACTTTGTCTCCTCTCTTTTCTCAGGTCATGTTCAGCTCACATACTTCTGCAGCTGGTCAGATGTGGAGGAGACCTGTGACAAGGAGGCTGTGGTCAATATGTACTGTGCACCAGGTGAGAGACGTATACGTCTAAATCTACACATAAACCATTGTGTTTCCAAGCAGCTGTAAGACACAGTTGAAGTTTCAATAACAGTTAGAAGTGGTCAAAATATTTTTAGGACCAAAAAAGCAATTCTATTATTCCTTATCTTACAAATATTTTAAATCAATGTTTAGTTTAAGACCAACATCAAGTAACACATTTCTGCTTTTTGGTTGAGCCGCTTGTATTGGCCTGTAGAGTGTGCTATTGTGCAACAATGCAGCCGTATTATTGTAACCCTTTGTGTTGCCCCCAGCGGCTTATGGCAGCCTTGGCATGCTGTTTAAAAGCTGTCTAAAACAAACTGCTGTTAGCCTCTAATACACTGTCCCTACTTAGCACTTTGGTGGCTTTTGCTTATGCTTTTCACGTTTACGGGTTGATACTAATACATTTCTCTCTATATACAATTCTATTTATTATTTAAATTAGTGATGCACCTATGCTGATACTGGATAGAATAATGGTGCAGAGAAGCTGGATGAGCGGATCGGTAAATGAGGCCGATACCGGAGACGATATTATTTATTATATTTTATCGTAATTATGGTTAAATAAAGTGACAAATTACATGATATTATATTATATTGTAACTCACCTGTTACAAAAGGTAGAGGCTCATCTGGTCTTAGTTATATTATATTTTAGTTTATTATTTCTAGGAAAGAAATGTTTATGTCTTTTAGATTTTCCACCAGTATGGATGGATATCAGGTATCAATCGATCCACAAAGACCAAATATTGGGATCGGAGCATATCTAATTTAAATTCACATATGTTTTCTACCATTTTACTCACATGTGGTATGGAAATCTGGATGATGGCCCTTACACCAATTCACTCTCCCACTCACTCGTGTTAAGCCAGTCTCTTATATTCATCCGCTCGACAAGCCAAAAAGGTCACTTCACATTTAAATCCTTCTTGTGTCTCAAATGCCTCTGTTGTAATAAATCTGAAAGCAACAGTCGCTCCATCTAATATCCAAAGTGTGCATTTTACTCCCATAGCTACAGACTTATAAAGACCACTAATGGATATAGGAGCAGGTGGATGCATATGTTTCAGTGGCCAGCTGTAGGTGACCTAAAGACACTGGAATAAAAAGAACACCACCAGCTCGATGTATAATAAAGCTGTTACTTCTACATTCTGGCCGCTTAAGTCTTGTTTTTGCCATGTTTTAAAAATAAAACATGACCTTATGTGTAAAAATAAGAGATTTAAATATTACTTTAGAAATTATAGTTATAATAATAATAATAAAGACAAAATATAGTTTTGTGAAAATGTATAAACCACTATCTACACAGTATAGAAAAGTGAAAATATGATATTACATTATATTTATATGATTTTATATTGTATTGTCTGGGTTAGAACAGTGTGAGCCTTCAGATGTGAGAGGTGCTGTTAGTTAAACTTTAATCCCATGTGGCTCTTAATGTAATGCATATTACAGGCCAGTAGGGGGTGTGTAATACTTTTGTTAAGCCCTATATTTTCTAGATGTACATTTCAAAATTACTTTTCTTTTTTTTATTGCAAAATTGGAATAAGGTTTAATCATCAGCGTAGTTCAATTTTAATTTATGAACAGATGCAAGGTTCTTGGGCTAGAGATTAAACCAGGATTGAATTTAGAACTATACCAGGTCTAAACCAAAAAGTCTATATTTTGGGCCAAATTAGTTCTAAATTACAACCATTTATTTGAAGATCTTTATTTACATAATTTAATTTAACACTTCAGATACTCACTTTGACCTATTCTGACCCCAGAACATAACACCACTGCATTACACATAGTTTTCTTTTTGCATTTGCTGATAATGTTCCACTGTATATTGTCCAGCCCTATCCTCTATCCACAGATGCTGCTGTTTGTGGTGCGTGCATATGTTCGTAGATGTATGTTCATAGATCATTACACGCACATGCACACTAACGTCTGTCCTGCCCTTGTTATGTTATAGCTGTTTATCCAGACAGGGTCAGCTCCAGTGATGGCTTCATTCCCGATGACAGATTTATGACTGTTTGCCAGAAAGCTAGCAGGGGGTCCACTGTGACCGTATGTGCGTGTTAAGTGTGTGCATAAGACACAGAGAAACATGTTTTTAAGCACACATTATTCACACCAAAAACACATTAGGCTCCGAAAATATGTTATTTACTGAAATGTGGGACTATTTGCTTTCTCACAGTTTCAAATGAGATAAACAGATGGCCACTGCTTTGTATAAATATGTTTTAGTGATCTAGTACACAGAACAAAAGACAGAAATGTGGGAATTTGGAAAACTTAAAACACAAAAATATGCCATATCTCGAGCCTTGATAAACAGTGAAGGCAATGCAAAATTGTATACTACTAAAAAAGGCCTATTAAACGTTCAACTGTGTAAGACGACACCTCACAAGTATAACCTAACGTGCTATTTTCAGTTCAAGGGAATCTGTTTCCTCGATTTTTGGTAAGGTATGTCTAATTACTAAACAAACTCAATCATGTGTATTATTATGTCAATGATATGCCTACAAGACAACAAAAAGCCAGAGAACAAAGTCTTCCTCCTTCCTACTTGTTAATGGTTTAGTTCCTCTCACAACAATAAAGCCTGGTTAAGTTTTAGGGAAGTGTGTCTAAGAGGAGAAGAGGGAAAGTTCCTTATGGCGCCCAGAGGGTCGGAGATGAGCTGTTTTATAAGAGTTACAGTGAGGGAAGTCTTTGTTTTGTGATACGGGGAAAGGAAGAAGTGCCACAACAACAAGTTGTATTGTTCTGTAATTTTCTCAGAATTTGCCGATTAAAGGAACTGGTGTAGTTCAAACACTGTTGCGAGGTGTGCGATATTATGCCATCTGACAATATAAGCTTTTGATCATTTGGGAATCTATAAATATTCTGATGTATTTGTTTGGTGTGATATACATAGACAATCATATGAACTAAATGTATTGAAAATTGAAATTGGAAAGGCCCCCCCTAATATGCCAACTTTTCTGAGATTACTGTTAGAATGTATTTTTCTTATCAAAAACATACCTAGAGTTGTATTAGTTTGAGTAAACTTGAATGCTGAGGCACTGATCTTCTCTGGGGCTAAAAATGCTTGGTTTCACCTTTCTACATGTAGTTGATGAAACCCCACTTTGTTACTACTTTACATTTACAGACATTTTTTGTCAGCCTTTTTTTTTAAGGTGGAATGCTATATACTATATGAATTCCAAAAGCTTAAATAATACCTAATAGAAAACATTTCTACCACATCGCCCTCTCTTACTACTGGATGTCTAACCGTGTAGTTTGAGTGACCCGTGGCCTGTGGACTTGGTTAATTCCTTGTCGCCATCCTCTTCCCTTACATCTCTTTGCCTGTGCATTGCTCTGACAGAGTGGTAAGTGAAGCCAGCTCCACTGTAGTCCTCTCCCCGCAGCTCCTTAGACATTAATCCATTGTGATGACACCGACCTTGCTCTGAGACGTGTGCTCTATGTGTACGTTCCCTCCAGCTCATAAGCACGCAGGTATCACTGGTCCGTTCAATGACGATCTCCTCTCCTTGGCTGTCAAAACACGGGTGCCGGGGAGCCCTGAAGACTGGTTGCTCAGTTGGCTGTATGTGTTTATAGTTGTATCAGGGCGCTCGATCTAACCTTGGCTGTAAGAGAGCCACACAAGCCCGTAGAGTTCCCAAGAGGGGCTTATAGAAGACTTGTCCAGCTGAGGAGTCTGGTCTGGGGGTATGCACGGCTGTGACCCAGGGTGTCTTTGGGTGACTCCCCTTTGGACACAGCAAGGCTGAGGGGCAGAAGAGGCCATCTGGTATCCAGTGGTCAAGCTACATGACATTACAATGAGATTTGCTCATGTGTTTTGAAGTGGTTATGCATATGGCTAGTTAGTATTCAGTGTTGTACCAAATATTTAATTTTCTGATATACTAAATTATTTATCTATGCATATTGTGATAAATAAATGGGTTTATGAGTTTTATAGTACATTCATTTTATGTAAGTGTACTGAGAACTACTTCAATGTTGGACTGCATTTTTGGTAGCCTGGCCAATATTGACAAATTCTTTTCATAAAAGGAGGCAGGGCTGTTATACTAGGAAATATTTCTGGACTATTTCTGTCATCATTTTGGCTAATATCAAAAGGTTAATTTAAGTTTCTTTATTTAATGTCCCTGATATTTCTTTGTCAGGATGCCCCCAATAGTTTGTATTGCAATTGTATTTTTTTTTTTTTTTTTAAATCTAATGGAGTAATAAAGAATCCCAGCAGTGTTTCTCATATTGTTGTCAAATGTTGCTGCTTCACGTGTCTTGAAGTGTGTGTGTTGTATGTGTGCATTATGCTGAGGTCAGGTCATGCAGATGGTGTGAAGTTGCGGCACAGACGGTTTCCTCAATTTAACAGTTTTTTTATTATGCAAATGATCCTTTTATGAGACACACTTGTGATTGTGTGTGTGCGAGACAGAGGGGCCGTGCACAACATAATCCTCTACTGAGATTCTATGACAAACATGACACACAAATGCACTGATTTGAAAATTCAATGTTTTTTTTTTTTTTTCAATTGTACAGTAAATAATGTTTCTCTGCTCTTTCAGAGGTTGGAGGTATCAGTGAGGAGACCCCGGCGTGTGATTGGTGGAGCTTGGGTGCCATTCTGTTTGAACTTCTAACAGGCATGGTGAGTAAAAAGTAGGAAAAATATTAGTCTTTGTTGCAAAGGTGTTTTGGGATGTCTCTGGGTATCTCAACCAACTTTCTTTATGGTCGTGCCAGGGAGTGTGTGATTGTTTCCTAGATTTTGTAGTTTGTGTGTGTCTATAAGGTTCGTCTTGGCTGCTCTATCTTACCCTGGTTCTCGGGGAGTGCCAGGGGTGTTGGTGTGACTTTCTCCCCCAGCCTGAGCTCCATCTGCTGGGCCAGCGGGTCAGCCCTCGCGGGTTTCTCTGCTGGCTCTCGGAGCGCGCCAACCTCAGGAAAGGCGTGGACAGTGGTGACCAGGGCAGCTCTCGAGGCACTTCTAGGACTGGTTCAGGATCAGTCTTGAACAGGCCTGAGAGAAAGTGCATTAGGGGTGTGCGATATGGCGATGAAAGATTGTATTATCGTTGAATCGTGCTACAGTGCATTAATTTATGCTCTGCTCTTCACCACCATTTTACTGTAAAAATGCCAGTGTTCATAGTAATAAAATAGGAAAATAAATAGTATTGTGATGAACATTTGCAGTTAAAACATTTTTATTATTATATTTATTTAATCTTATAATTACACAGATAGTAGTAGACTTCAGTGTAAGACAAAATACAAAGTCAACAAAAATTGTGATCAAATCAGAATTGTGATCTTGGCTTAATAATATTTATATATTATACGATATTATATATACAATATTATATTTTCATCATATCGCCCACCCCTAACCACAAAAACTGTCCTTTTGTTTGTGTGGCAACAGTTGAATCTGCTATATTTGACTAATTATAACTTACTACAGTCTTGGAGGCCCCACACAATAGTATACAGACACCTGCCGCAGACTGTTCCTTTATTTCTCATTGTACATCAAATTTGAATACATTTTGAGCTTATTGCCAGTGGCTATATCTCCATCAGTCATCAGTTGTTCCCATCAATGGTCCAGACAAGAGCAGGGGGTGTTAGGTTAGTGCTTTTACATTCAATAGTACTCCCCCACTTACCTGGAATCAAACCTTCGTCACACAGATGTCTCCTTTGATGATTATGTGGTGGTACCGGCCTGGCAACGATACACACACTGCGGCACACACAGTCTCTCTTGATCCTTGCAGGATAAGATCTTGCCTGGAGCAGTCTTGACTAAAGCTAGGATGCCAGCCAGAAGTCCTGCAGCACGTATCAGGAGGGAGAGAAGCGAGGGGCAACTGACTAAAGTGATGGGAAAAACAAATGCTTTTCTCATTCAACTCTAGGCCAGCTGAAAGATGTTGTAGATGCATACAGCGATTACACTCATTATAGTCAATTACTTTAACAATAGGGCTCCAGTCTGTGGACAAAATTGATTACTTACTGGTCTTAAAGCTCATGTCTGTGATTTTATGTGCAGCTGTGTTGGATGAAATGGCAGTTTGACCTCTCCAAAACAAGTCTGCCCTTTTTGTAAACTGCTCTGTACAATAAAAACAATACATTTTCCATTTGATGTTACATATTGAGAAAAACCAACAACAGTCAGGTGACGTCTTTGTTACAGTTACGATCAGTGTTTTTTCAGTTGTCTCTGGTCCCCTCCTATTTGTACATTCATGATGGTCAAGCTCCACGGGTGTTCTTGGATCTGTTGCCTCAGCTAAGAGTTGGTGAGTTTCTTTGTTTTTAGTAATAATTATCTCCGGTCTCTCTTTCCTTTCAGTCTCTGCTGAGGTGTCATCCAGCCGGCATCAGTCGCCACACAGCTCTCAACATCCCCGAGTTTGTTTCAGAGGAAGCCAGATCATTGTTGGAACAGGTGAGAGTGGTATTTACTAGTTTTGTGTTTAAAAGTGTCATGTTATAATAGGGACTTTTTTTTATAATATGACATACATTTTCTATATACCAGGAAATCAGACTGTGTAGATTTAATAATACAAATTCATGCCATTTTTTTTTTTACTGCTGTTTGATCACATATATAAATCCATATACATCAAATCTGAATAAAGGAATAAACACCTTCAAAAGGATGGGGGAAAACGCATAATATATATTGCCAACAATAAATGTATTGATCTGTTAGAAGTAAAATATCATAATTTATTGTCTTTTTTTTCTCCTACAGTTACTTCAGTACAACCCCACAGAGAGACTGGGGGCCGGTGCGGGAGGAGTGGATGACATCCAATCCCACCCCTTCTTCTCCAAAGTGGACTGGCCCACAGCAGACACGGCTACATAAACGCCTAGATGCACCATTTTCCTGAACATGAAGTCACAGCTCCTGTCATTTTACATTTTTGATACAGGGAATGATTACAAACCGTGTGTGCAATAATTCATAAATTATTTTCATTATTTCATAGACTTGTGTTTTATTTGACACTCCATGTAGCAGCTCATCCAAAATGTCTACTTCATAACAATACTGTACATCGATTGCCATTCACTCAAGTCATATACAACAACACTCCATTACTATTCTCTTGTATTATGCTACAAATTGTAACTGACCTGTTTTCTATGTCGAACAAACCCTACAAATGGCATTATGAACATTTTTTGTGAACAGTAAGTGCCAACAAGGCCAGTCACATTGACACTGATGGACACTATGCAAAGCCAAGTGAACAAAAATGTCAGGCACTAAGTTATTGTGTATGAATATGTAGTGTATTAGGTGTACAGCTGTTTAATATATTGTGATTGCTTTTAGGATCGATGTGTGATTTCAAAAAGAAAATGCCAAGGACCATGTGTTAAAAACCAGCCCTTTTTCAGATTTTTAAGTCAATTCTCTGCAACACGACATTATGTGCATGCAAGAATATAATTGTACAATGTAATATACAAGACAATGAGAAGTCCAATAATACTAACAATGTTTTTAAAGTTGCAGATGTGTGGCGCACCAAGCCCACGGCAATCCTTTCACAATCACAACCGCCTCTGTAATATTTTTAATTGTTTGCTACTCATCTGGTAATTTTCCACAAATGTCTTAACAGTCATGTTTATTACTGAATTTTGGCCAATATTTTGATGCTTCTGATGCTACTGTATAGTTCACTTTATAATGCACATTTGCCTTTGGTTTCTAATATTTATTTCTCTACGTTGCCTACTCATGTGTGATGTGTCTGTATCATGTCTATGGGTGCACTGATGAGGCCAATAAACCTACTAGGGTGAGTACTCAAAACACTGTCTTGTGTCATAATATACTGTTATATTGATGACAGCCATAGAAACTAGCGTGTGTCATCTCGGCTATCATATCTCCGCAGTACATAAGTCCCGTTTATTTTATATTGTCTAGAGCGGGGTTGAAAACAATCTTATTTGATAACACGATTTCTTTGCCTGAGCACACCAGTTCAGAATCATGCACAGTAAAATGTAGTTGTCACATTACAGGAAGTTACAGCTTCACATAACAAGCCTTTTTATTTCAGAAATCAAGTGTGAATGTTTAATGTGATATTTTGTGCAGTGTCACATTTACTGAGACATCACATGCACAGGTCATGGGGGCGCACAGTTTGCAGTACTGTCAGTGTTGACCTCTTGCCTAAAGAGTCATAAATGTGTGCTGATTAGAGCTTGTCATGTGACCCGTCTCATTACACACACTCAGAAGGCCAGAGGTTGGCGCAGATCAGAGAACAAGACTGTCAATCTCGCTCATATGTGCTTTAAACACACAACTAGCAGCAATGGTAAAGGAATAGTGCCCAGGTATCATCTAGCTTGAGTGCCCTTTTTTTGGACTTTAATGATAGGACAGTAGTGTGACAGGAAATAAGGGAGAAGAATCATGAAAACTGTCATGAGCTGGATTCGAACTCACAACGCCAGGCTGAGCTAAACCGCACCAAAACATCAAAGTCAGGGCATTAGCAACTCCCATTTGAATTGAAGAAGTTATATGTCCTATAATCGTAATTATCAAAGTCATGCTAACTACAGTTAAGGTGCATGCTTTTTATTTGCGTGTGTGGCATCTCTTTGTGAATGTGCACGAAGCCAAAGGGAAGAAACTGTCGGGTCCGAGGCAACATTAAGAGGACATGCCAAGGACTCCCACTGTACACCCTTCACAGTTCGCCCTGAGAGCTTCATCAGAGCCTGGAGGCTGAATTGACCTTTGCACTCCTCTCAAACTTCCTGGACCTCACTGTCTTCCCCTCTCTGTTACAATCTTGTCTCACTATTGTTTTCACACACTAGCACAAGTGAACAGGCAGCAGCCAAATGGCCTGCCCTCTGCTTCATATTGCTGGTGGTCAGGGTTTGTTTTTGTCTTTGACTTTCGTTCTCTATAGGCCCAGGAGGACTCCTATAGCCCAGGGAGGGACACACTTGCGCCAAGCTGAAGAGTTTCGCTGCAAGTCCTCGGGCATCTTCTGCAGCTTCTGTCAGAGCCATGATGTCATTATGAGGAGACAATGCCTTTTTTATTACACCCCCAATGCACAACACACACACACATCTTAGTGCAGCACACACAAAGGCATTAAGGTCATCCAGGTATAAGGGAAAACAGTTGCTCTAACATCTCTTTATGAATAATTCTCGATGTCCCTGGGTAGCACATACTGCAGAGGTAAACATGTTTTAGTGAAATGACTAGTAGCAGCGATGGGTGTCGGTGGCCTCCTCAGGGAGATGATCATAAGCAAACAATATCAATAAAACGAAGAAGGTTAGAGCAATAACCAAACAAAGCCAGTGGTGTTTAGTTTCACAAAAGTAGCTCCGCACTGAACATCCACTTTGAGGTATTGTGTGTTCGGTGTAGGTAACACTTTAATCATCAAATATCCAAAAATACATCCATCTAGATAAATCATATACTGTATGTGGTCTCTGATTGGTGCAAAAACCTACACTACTTTAAACATTGTGAGAGAACATGCTTCAATTACAAATAAAATGCTTATATCTGTATTTGCAAGAACAGATTTGCAACCACTGCCGGACCACGCCACCCAGATATAAGCACCCAAAACAGACGTGGAGAAACCCTAGTCACTAATTGAGAACAGTAATAAATGTAAAATGTCAAAGAAAAGAAGGGGTACCTTACTACCCCTCTCTGGACTGAGGCAGAATGGTTCAAATCAGCATTTGTCACCTATTAAAAACAAATAAGCTCTCCAGATATGTCAAGATAAGCATGCTCGGACAACATTTCATATGCAATTGCAGAATCAGTTGCAACAAAATCCAATCTTGGTAGCCCCAGCCTTCCAATTAAGCACAACAAGGCCTCGGGGCTGGATTAACTGTACAAACCATAGTCATTGACCCTCTTTATGCTGCCGCTTCTCTCTCTTCCACCTGCACTGGTACTTCATTACATCCTCACGGTCTGCTCCAACTCAGCATCAAAACAATACATGAGGTCACTGAGGGGTCGCTGTGAATATCAGACAGACAGCAGCCATCTTATATTTATAAAGGTATTACAAGAGCATTTTGTGCCCTTACTCCCTTAGAGATTACAGTTACCTAGAGCCTATGCCAGTAACTATGGGCCTTAGGTGGGGTACATCCTAAACAATGATCAGTGATTACAGAACCCATTACCTTCTTGTTGAGTCTGAAGTTGTAACTGCTCTGCTACCTCCAGCTTCATACATAAAAATGAAATCATAACTGTGTTTAGACATACACTTCACATAACATGCCCGTGTAGGTAATACAGCCGTCAACTGCAAAGGGCTATGGGCATTACTACAGTCCAAACGCCCTCTAACCAGGAGAGATGTCTCAGCAACGCTCAGGTCAAATTACCCAAGATGCCTTGTTGCATAAAGCTTACTGAGCACACCTCAACCTGAAGCACTAGTTATTTTTGCAGCTTGGAGCATTGTTCTACCTCACCTTCCCTGCCACATTGGATTTTGAGGCCTCTTTATATAACTATAGACTTGTGTGAGTCACTCTATGAGAGGCTCAGATGGTGAAGGGGTCCCGGCCGGTGCCCAAAAGACGTGTCACAAGTAATCGCTCCCCCCCGTCCTGAGGTGTCTCTTCATGTTGTCCCGTGGGCCTCTGTGATATGTGGGGAAGGGCAGAGAGCCAGGACCCAGGCATGCCGTTAGCATCTCACTAACATAGCATTAGCTCCGCAGTCATCTCAGTGGGCCCGCGCTGTCTCAACTGTTTTCTCACGCTCGGATACACACACCTTCTGTGCACTGCTTGTTAGGCACAGCGCCCCTCTGTCATAAGACCACCCTCCCTCTTCCTCTGTTCCTCCAGGCCTGTGCCCCTCTACAAACGATATGCTCATACAGTGGGACCTATAAACAACTGATACTGATGTGGCCAGGACTGTGGTCTTCTGCTGCTACACCTTGATGAAGTTACACAAGGAAATCACTGGATATTTTCCCTGTTTTTAAATTAATTAAGTTGTAAACCATTGTAATATTTATGTGTACAAATCCCAGGACCGTTAGCAGTTTCTGAAATTCTTAGACCAGCCTATCTGGCACTAGTAACAATGCCATTGTTCAAAACCATTGTTGATTAGCGACTACAGTAAGAGCTTTACTAAAGTGGTGTGGATGAGTGTACATAAAAGTCCAAATAATATCCTAGTTAAAATGTGTAAGATTGTGACCCGACAAGGCCATATCTGTAGCAGACTGGGACAGTAACCACCTTATTTCTATCATATATCATATTTATACCAAAGCTATCTAAGTGAATGCAATGCCAAGTCTGATAGGACCAAAATAAAGACACAATTGACAACAAGAGAGTGTGCCATCAGATCACTGTACATTTCCTCTCATGCTTGAGATTGTGGGGGTTGCCGTGGGCGACCTGGAGGCCAATGTTACAGATAGAGGGTCCTGGGAGAATGCGCCTTGAACGATGCCGCGCTGGGAGCAGCCATCTCAAGTACTAATCTGTCTGTTCCTCCCAGGCACAAGTCTTCCTGGCCAAGACACACATTCTGTTACTGACACAATTATACGCACACACACAGTGACACACACACATACAAACACGCAGCCAGACGACATCCTCAACAATCGGCCTTAGGGGAAACACAGAAAGCAAAAGGAAGAGAGGGTGGTGGGGGTCGTTGACATCTTACATTTCCTGACAGACAAGGAAACCAGGGGGAGTTAGGTGGTAGAGCAGGTGGTTGAATAATTGGAAGGCTGGCAGTTTGAGTCCCGCTCCAGCCTCTTGCTGCCGTTGTGTCCTTTGGCGCAATCTCAACATTCTGACTCTCAGCAGAGTGTAGTGTGTCTGATCCTTGGGCCGACCAACACACAATCTGTCTGAGTGCAGCCTACATGCCCTCCATGTGTTTCTGTGGGGTCTCTCTATGTATTCTGGCTCCCCTGCACCCTCCAAAGATGTGTGTGTTAATTGCCCATAGTGAATGAATGTGTGTGTAGTTTTCGGTCTGTCTTTTTGTGTCATCCCTGTAACAACGGTATCTCCCGCCTTAAACCATTAAAAATGCTGCTGGGATAGGATGCAGGCACTTTAAATTAATTCATAAATATTTGTTAAAAGAGGACACTTAAGATAAAGTTGGTGTTTAAGATTCTAGTGGACTCAATGTCAGTATTATTGTAATTGGCTGTGAGGTGAAGTTCTGTGGGTGAATATAGGGTACAGGGTGGGGTGATCCAGGCACAGAGATGGTTCTTGAGGGAGTGCCCGAGCTCCTTGGAGTGCTGGCACCTTATGGCATGGCCTGCAGTCAAACAGATGCTGCAGCCTTAAGCAGGGCACAGCTGAGACCATTCAGGAGCAAAGGAGTAAACGTGCCTCATCTTACTGAGTGACGTGGGACCGAGTGTGTGTTTGTGACCTGTCTCTCAAAGAAAAGAACAAACGTGAAATGTTTATTAAAGTTATGCTAATGAGGATTGTTTGTCTTCTGAAAGACTTCAATGACCTGGATGCCAGCTGTTACCAGGAAGTGTTTCTTTCATCCCAAAAAGGAAAATACATGCAAATAAATAAATATATAACTACAAACGCCTAAACAGTTTCATTATTACACAGTATACAGTTTGGACCCAGCATTGTTTATACTATCTTTCACAGTAAAAACCATAGTAAAACCATATCATGGATCTCAGTTATATATATATATAAACTAGAGTATTTGCAGTTATAATAAAATAGTATTTCTCATTGCTGAACATAATGCTAGTGATTATATTGATGACTTTCTTCCCCTTGTGCCTTCCAACCAAAAATGGATAGATTATTTGATTAAAACAACTCATGATGGTACTTCTAAACAACAATGTTGATAAAAGCTATGTGTATTGTTTTCCTGTGTGATTTATCATTGTGTTAAAGGAAGGAGACATCTGAGACCCCATGCTGCTGTGTTTGGTAAAACTCCTGACTCTGGTGGGTGGAAGTAAGTGGACGAGGAGCATCAACCACCTCACTCCTCGTCTGTTCTCTCCATCTCTATTTTTTTCAAGTGTAAGTGATAATATCCTGATGTTTTTTTCCCTCCCTCTCAGCACGGCTTGAGTGATTTGCTAAGGCGTTGTGCTCGTGTGGCTGTGTGTGCGTCTCACATTAGCCTTTTTCCATTAAAGCAATTTCGCTGCCCATTGTATTCCTGAAGAGGACCTGGGAAGTCACTAATGGTGCCTTGCCTATGTACTACTTCGCGCACACACACACATAGACACACCGGGCATCTCTCTGCGCCTGAGCTATCATCACCTGTCGCCTGATTGCTGTAAAACACACACATTAGCATAGAATGAGGCGCATTATCACTCCTGATTATGGGACGCTAAGAGGTTTCATAGAAAAAAAAGCACCTCACACCTTTTCTCCACAATGGCGGCTGCTATGAGATAAATGCATGTTGTCTGACATCTCTGAAACAGGCCTGAAGACTGTTGATGGATTTAATGGCCTCTTGTTGTCCAACTGCTCAGATCTGTCATGTCAATACTAATTCTTTTAATTTAGATCCCTACCACAGTCTGTGATCCTGCTGCCACCATCCAAACATGTACTTTGTGTGTTTTTGAAAAGCGCTGGGCTATTACTTAACCAATCAAATGCGGGAAAAGAGCATGCATGCACAATAATGCCCTGACAGAGGTGATGGGGCACATTGAGCGGGTCTCGTCTTCCCGCCCTGATGAAAAAAGGAAGTGTGAAGGGTTGAAGGTCGCCCCACTGTGGTCTTTAACATGTTTTCTTAAGTCCTCTCTCTGATAAGGTCAGGTGTAGTGTAGCGGTAACAAGCGAAACAAGGGAAGACTCTCATAATTTAGTGAGAATCAGGGAAATGCCATAAGTTTAGATCATGTCTGGGTCTGTGTTTAGGTCAGAGGGGAAAGGGCGATGGAGCAGTGTTATAAAAATAACTAAAAGGGAATTTCCACATTTAAGGGTTCGAGTTCACTGTCTGCAACTGTCTGTTACTTTACGCAAGGTAACGCAATCCTTTCGTTTTTTTAGATTCTAGTAAAATACTATTTAGTAACTCACATCAATTACCACCTAAGAAAACATTTGGCTTTCCAAGTACTACCTTGAACAAACTTGAGCCTAAACCAGGACTAAACCTGGACTAACCCAGGTCTAAAGCAGGACTAAACCAGGTCTAAACCAAGACTAAACCAGGACTAAACCAGGACTAAACCAGGTCTAAACCAGGACTAAACCAGGTCTAAACCAGGACTAAACCAGGACTAACCCAGGTCTAAACCAGGACTAAACCAGGACTAACCCAAGTCTAAACCAGGACTAAACCAGGACTTACCCAAGTCTAAACCAGGACTAAACCAGGACTAACCCAAGTCTAAACCAGGACTTACCCAAGTCTAAACCAGGACTAAACCAGGACTTACCCAAGTCTAACCCAGGACTAAACCAGGACTAGCCCAGGTCTAAACCAGGACTAAATCAGGACTAAACCAGGTCTAAAACTAGGTCTCTAAACCTACTAAAATGGGCCTCTAAATTAAGGACAAAACAGGCACTATACTTTTTTTAAAATATAAGACTAAACCACATCTAAACAAAGTCCATAAACAAACTAAACCAGATCTAACCCAGGTCTGACCAAGGCAAATCCAAGATATAACTAGAGTTTAACCAGCTCTAAACCAAGATTACCAGAGAAAGAACTCCTAAGTATCACTCTAAAAACCCACCAGTGCTCCCCATACCACAGTTTAAGAACAATTCATGCAGACATAATATCAATAATAAGGCCTATATTTCCTTGGCTTTATTTGTGCCTGTCACCCATATACACACAACACACGATACACAGATAGAGGTGTGTGATAATGACATAATTGTTCCGAAGCACACAGCCATGCAAACAGAGAAGAGGGTTTCTGATGCCATCTATTTCCATTATTCTAATGCACTGCTACTGCTGACCTGCTCTCACACAATTAACAGTCACCAGGAGGAGGGCGAGAGAGCTTTAGGCAAACAGGGGAGAGAGGGAGTGAGGCGTTTGAGATATGCATAGTGCTATCTTCATTCTCTGACTTTATATCTGTAAGTTACATATGCTAAATGTACCTTTCTATAATGTAATTGAGTCTTGTCTTTTTTCACTTGATCTATATTCTACTTTGGAGACAGCTAGAAAAAATAAGAACTGCAGCAAAGAGACGTTTTGTGCCCAGACTTAAATCTGCCATTTTCAGCCATGTCTTTGTCTCATCTTGGCCCTATGTGTTGTGTGTGTGTGATCTTGGGAGAATGGGCTGTTGATTCTGCTCTGTTCCTTGGCTCTCCGTTTCATGGTCTTGGCCCGGGTCGGATCCCTGTGATTGGATCGGGGGGCTTTTGTGGTGGCTGATGGGACAGAATTTGGCCAAGTAGCACACATTGAGCACGCTCCGTGGCGGGCAGATGGACGCGAAGTGAAAGAGCTGTGATTTCTCATTGTGTCCCAGCGTCTTTTGGGGTGTGCGTGATACCCCAGAGCACAGCCTCCATCCAAGTGCTCTATTCTCCAATCAGTGGCCACCGCTTCCTGGGTCCAAAGACACGCCTCTCCAAGATCTCATCCCAGTATCTGAGCACAACTGGGTCTGTAAGCCGCTTACACAAGAATTATGAAGGCCAACCAGAAGCTGTCTTTGTTCGTGGCCTTGTCTTGACTGTAGTCTTACAAAATTTTCTATGAAATAAGACAAAATAGAGAATAGGAAGAAAATACCATCACCACCAATGAATGGAGAATTGCCCACACACAGAACAAACCCTATAAATGGTTTAACAGAGACAACTGAAAACTGAAGCACCAACAAGGTTTGAATGATGTCACAGTTCTTATACGGTTGGTTATCAGCGTCACCACTTTTCAATTTCAATTTGTAAAGTTGCAGATTACTATAAAAATGCTGTTAAACTAAGGGGCACCGGTACGAGTCTCCTTTTGGATCAAAGGTAATAAATGAGTTTTTGCAACACAGCGGGTTCTTGTCACATTAGTGCGAACGTTGTGTGTCCAGCTGTTGACAATGAGCTTGCTGTGTGCTCAAGAGATTTGGGAGGTAAATACACAGACATCCAAAAGGTCTGTTTAAACATATTTTAAACCAGAATTAACAGATATAAAGGGGTTAAATGCAGCAGCACTAAAAGTTGACGGAGATCATTTTAAACTCCTTTACCTTCAGAGGCACTGCGTGTGTCCAACATAAGCTTAGCCCCAATGGGATTTATTTATTTAAGTGTGTGTAATAGAAATCTGACCCAGTACATTTTACATACAGTATGAGCTTTTGGATAAATGTCCCGATTATGGCAGATTACTCACACTCATGTAAAAACAGGAATTAGTACCCAATAAGAAGTGCTTAGAGGGCCTAAAATCACCAAAGATAAACATCAGGCCAAAGGCAACATTAACCGTCCCAGCAGGGTATAACCCACTTTGAGCATCAGCGATACCCCTCCTGAATGTCAGCCACCTACTACTACAACTACAACTACAACTACAACTACAACTACAGCTACTGCTACTGCTACTGCTACTACTACTACTACTACTACTACTACTACTACTACTACTACTACTACTACTACTACTACATAAAGGGACCATCTCATGCCTTTTTCAACCTTTTACATCCTCCTCATATTATACAACAAATTAACTATATTTAATGAAAACATCTTACGATTCCCTTTAAGGCCCTCCATCCCCCTGTTGACCACACCCACTTCACTAGTACAGCCAAATGTAAAGTAGTAATATAGTGGGGTTTCTTCATAGAAAGGTGAAAGCAAGCATGTTCCGCTCCTGATGAGGTCAACGCCTCAGCATACAGTATAGGACAAACATATGTGAAAGTCTCTGAGTACCAGGAGAGGTGGTAGAAGGCCCTGAAGTTTCAGTAGAAGGTTGATTAGTAGTAGCCAGAGTAACTGTTTTTCTCTTGCACTGTAACTTTATTTTGTTTTCTGAGAAGTAATTTTTGTGTTGAATGAATTCCTCTGTATTTGTATGTATTTCCTGTATACATTTTTTTTGTATTGTGTTTTTTGTGTGTGCTGTATGACAGTCAAAATATAAACATATACACTATCTATCTATCTATCAATCCAGGAGATAATGGAGTCCAGTAAGGATACTAGAGCGATGCACTCAGAAGGACCATCATGGCAGGCCCGGGCAGCGGGAGACACAGAGATGCCTGAGCACACTGGCACCGGACCAGACAACCCTTTAAATCTGCCACTACGGCTAATCTCTAATCTGGAGATTTACTCTATCTGTCCGCTCTCTGTGTTTGTCCTCCTCTCTAGTTCCTGTTTGCACTTCTCCACATCAAAAAACTGAGCGGTCTCTGAGTATTTCAAATATGCATTTATCCTCAAAATGTGTCATTAAAGACTCAGTAATTCCCATCACATCCCTTTACATTACTATTTGCCCCCGCCCCTTTTATCAGACCGCAAAAACACACTTTCTCGTACACACACTCCTGGTTTTTGCAGATGGTCACATAATGCACAATCAGCCAAACAAGACGGTTGATTTTGGTGAGAATGTTGGACTCCCTCACTCTTGGAGGGCTTTTCTTGGTGGATATTGCAAGCAGAAGCCATTCGATGTTAGCTCTTTACACTGAGCCAGCACCAGTCGCTTCTAATCCTGGATATTTCTTTAACCGGACACAATACAATACATGCCAGAACAATGGAACTGAGCAAAGCTGGGCCGCTCAAATAAAGCAAGCCAGATCACACAAATGTTGGCCCCACATAAAGATGGATTTTATCTTGTGAGAAAGGTGATGCAGAAGATTAATGTATAGCAAAACAATATTAATTCAGTACTTTACAATCAGGGAACACGACTACACTAGCCCTCCAAGTTTCTCCCTTTGTATGACTTTACATGCATAATTCTGGGGCCAAACTTAACTCTCTTTAAGAGATAACAATAGCCCTCCAAATGTAACACAACAAAGCCATAAAAATGTGTTTCATACTTGGTAAGTGCCTACTGAGAGCACATAAGCATATCACAGGCTATGGCAGTCATGTGTTCTTTTTTAAATGTTCACAATACAAGAGACCAAAACAATTAACAAAAAATGTTAGCTGTGTGAAATGGAGATTGTTGGTAGTCTCAAAAGCTGGACTTGATATCGTTCTGCTTGTTTACGTGGTGCTAAACAACTTTGGTTCAAAGTGAAAACTCAATCATCGGTCCTAGACTGCCTTCATGTAAACGTACTGAATTCAATTTTCTTCAGCAGCCCCCTCTTAACTGCCACCGCCTAGAACAATGCCATCCTCATTCCTGCTTTCCCAGTATGTACTTAGGAACTCACAGCAATTATGCCCAATCAGAGGGCCTCAATGGGAAGCAACCGGGGCTTGTTTGTGCCTCTGCGGTCATTAAGAGGGGGGCGAAGAAAGGAATTAATGACTTAATTGATGAGAACGAAAAGAGAGGGAATCGCACATACTCTGAGAGCGAGGGCCACTGCATGAATGGGACGCCTGGAACGCTCCTGGAGCAGGGGATTGTGGGATTGCTGAAGTGTGTCAAGATTTTGGTCGTTCTCCAGAGCAGATGGTGGCTTGTCGTCCGCATACCATCTATTCTCCTCTTTGTCAGTCCCCTGAACAGTTTCTTTTGTTCTTCACCCATTGCTTTGCTGTAAAAGTTCATGGATAGCAAGATAGAAAAAAAGCAACACACAAACAAAAAAACGATGTTCCAGTTTGCTTCAGATCAACTGTCTCAACGTATCCACCACTCCTGCCCTCAAAAAGTTTTGACAAAATCATAAAGGGGTGCGAAGTGTTGGTGTGCCAGCGGTTGGCACATTGCTATTCATTCCTGTCTAATGTGGCAGGGTCCCGGCACTGCCAAGCTTCCCATTGCTGCTCCACAGACTCCTGATTACTGTGGATAAACACGCAAGAGAAAGCTACACCCCCTCTCCTCCTCCATCTAGCCCCAACTGAGACTTGAGAGATACCTCCAGGAAATTCTGGCTCTGAATGTTCCCGTAATTCCTTTTCCCATCCAAGACTTCAAAATGACAAAGTAATCACTCGGGGAAAAAGGTGAATTTATTGATTGCAAAGCCACAGGGTGTACAGACTTTATGACAGTGATGCATGGTTAAAATGTTGGGTGGGCATAAAAGGTGAGGTCAGATACATGCTGGCCAATGGCTAGTTATTCATGGGGCTAAATATGACATTTTCATAATTCTTCTGTTTATCTCTGGTTTGGTTCTGTTTTTTGCCAAAATTGACGTCTGGTTCAGTTTGGGTTTAGCCTTGGTTGACCCTGCTTTAGTTCCTGTTTGTTCCTGAAAAATAATCTCTATAAAAAAATCTAAATATTTCCATATCACATGATTATTGCAATATTCAACATAATATTTGCACATGTTCCCATTGTGCAGTCCAAGTTTATTCACTTGGGGGAAATCACAAATTCTCCTAACACATGCTTGTATTTCGAGGGTGGGAGAAAGCTGAAGCACCCAGAGAAAATCCACAGCACAAACAGAGAGGACATGCAAACTCCACACAGACAATAATCACACAAAAAAAGACATTATTATTGCAAAAAGCCACAGGATTTACAGACCTGATGACAGCAAACCGAGGCACTTTCAACACTTTTTTTTCTTTCATGTATCCAGATTCCTGGAAGCATTCCATTCTCTGTAAACAACAACACAGGCTTATTTGGAAAATGGCTAGCACCTTTTGCGCGGGGTTGAATAATTAATGTATGCTAATGCTAACAATGTATTCAAATGTGATCCTTTTAGACAACAGTGCTGTTTACCCCTTATTATGCCCTTTGATCGGCCACTCCAAACAGCTGAAAGAGAGGAAAAGCTTGGGCGAGAGGAGATGAGTGCTAGCATACAACCGCTAACACAAAGACGAGGATTAGCATGACAGAGAATACCATAGCATCACATGTTAATACAAGAACTATAGCCATAACCTTTAGCGACTCAATCCAGCATACCTCCTCCTTATAGCCTTTCAAATGTGTCCCTCAATTCTCTTTTTGGAAACATCGTCTCCCCTATCTCTGGTCTTTCACAGGCTTCTGCTCTTTCTCAGCAGACATCTAAAGAGCTCTTAAAAGCTGAGGAGATGGAGACAGGCCTTAAAACAGGGTCACAGGATCACTGGGAAGTATAGAAGAAAAAGAAGAGAGCTTTCAGTGTCTGGAGGAGTGAGGGATGGTTGGAAGAGGAGGGCCTCCCATTGATAGATTAAGGACCAGGTTTGGCTGTACTTGAGAACGGTAGCTCTGTATCGCAGGAGGTGATGCTCAAGGAGGCAGGTCGCACATTAGCATTAGCATTAGCATGTGTATTGTTTTCAGCTCAGCTCCAGTCCCACAAAGCAATAGACTACTCCCTTGGATTTTTCACTACTATAAGGAAGGGAGAAGGAGAAAGAAAGATAGATAGTCTTGTACACTGAGATGTATTGAAACATTTCAGCTCAAACACAGTCTGTCTGTTTGGTGTCTGCATGTCCTCTTTGTGTTACCACGGGTTCTCTCCGTGTACTTTGGTCTCCAAGTTAGGAGAATTGGTGACTCTAAATTACTCCTGGTTAATAAAATAAAAAGTTAACTAAAACCAACTTTCTTCTGTAGTGATTTGTCACCTCAAACAGATGAATAGCTGCATTGTCTTAACTGGTTTAATAGGTGTGAATGTTATTTTTAATAATCATTTTGGGTATGGTTTTGGAATGGTTCTTTGCAATATATTAAACTGTAAATAGTAAATCACTTTTATTTTTGCTCATCTTGTTTTTATTCTGCCATTAACAATCACTGCAACATCTATAGATTCACCTCACTATCAGCAGTAATAATTAAAATGCATAAGCCGTGCCTCTGTGCTGTGTTGGGCTGAGCAGCTACCTTATCGCCACCCGGGTGATAAAAACATATTTTCATGCCAGCTTCCATTCCTTTGTCTCTTTTATTTATGCATCAGCATGTGTAAAGATCGCCCCAAGCAAGCTCTTCAAGGTGATCCAGTCTGGCAATGTCTTTGAACTTCGCCAGAGCCACTCCAGTCGGCACACAAGATCAATGCTTCTTTTGCTACTTATCTCATCAAAGATCACCTACAATTAAGAGCAATTAACAGCATCTCAAAGAAAAAAAAAAAAACATAAGGGGAATTTCATACGCCATTGCAAGGTCAAACGTGTGAAACTTTCAATTTCAAAGACAAACAATTCACTTTTTTTACCTTAATTTGGAGTAAATGTGATGGCTAAATAAGGGTAAAGTAAGCTCCAATGTCTCTAGAACAGGGGTGCCCAAAGTGGTTTGGTTTGGCACCAGCCGCCTGCAACCAGAGGGTTCAAATCCTCGCCCGAGCACATACTGTCATTGTGTCCCTGGGCAAGACACTTAACCCCCATTGGCTATGGATGAATGTGGTTGTGTGATTGGTGTTTGGTGGTGGTCGTAGGCGCAGACGGGCAGCTAAATATTTTTTATAAAAAAATAAATCAATTTTTATTTTGGCCCTTTGAGGGAAAAAGTTTGGGCACCCCTGCTGTAGAAGTCTTGGATTAGGTCACAGGTTTTACAGAAGGACAAATCAGAAAGATGCAAAACTGATGTAGACCTGATGTTTTTGATATTGAACTTTAAGTACCAATATAATAAAGTCTATCAAAAAACAGCACGTGACATTGATCCCCCTTAAAACAAAATAAACTGATGGTGACAACAAAGAAAGCAAGCAAATCATTTACATTTAGAATATTATTCCCCTACCCCTCTAATCATATCGCTTATTAAGCCTTTTGTTCGATAAAAAGCACCACTATTTCTAATTGGCAATAATAATGCATGGCTATTACAGTTGCGTTTGAATAAATAATAATGCTTTGTGTTGCTGAAACACTGAACGTCAGTAATTGTGAGGTTGATGTTAAAGTGGCCGGTAATACGGAAAGAAAAGTAGAGGTCCTTGGAGTTATTATGCAGGTAACAAAAGAGGCCATTGGAGGTTAATCATATGCTGTAGTCCACTTTGCCCGCAGAGGACAGTGTTCGGATGTAGATTTTACAGTGGCGTAATAATTAAGGAAATAAATGGAGTTATTTGCATGTAATTTTAGATTTTAGAACATGTTTGCAGTAGTTACTCGATCCACATGACATATAGTCCAAGAGGTCAGTTCCTCCATTACTGATATGAGAATAGACCCATCATGGACATCTAGGTGAAAAGACATTAAGGGTGAGAATTTTCATGTAAAAGTGATGAGGTATTTTCCTAAAATCAGTAAATCAAAAAGTTCAAGAAAGAAACGAAAAAACAAACAGCCAACTTTGTGCTGTTTCTTTGGCGTGCCAGCTCCAATGACTCCAGATGGGCTGCCAACAACTGTGATTCACAATCTGACAAATCCGGATGAGGACAAAAGGCACATTCTTAACAGAAAACAATGCAACGATGCTTGAGATCAGATTTTTTCTCCTTTGTGCGACGGGTGATAATAGGTGAACACAAAGACGTGGGTGTGAAATGCTTCAGATGAGTGTGATTACAGCTGTGGCCGTCATTAGGCAGCCTCTTTAATGTAATTGATGGAGTGGATTCTCATAGCAGACCTCAATAGACTGGGATGGGTCTCCTGGTTTATTTGGACTAATCTGCATTTGCTTCATGTGTGTGTGTTTGTGTGTGCTCGTGGGGTAGAGCCAGTGTGTGCAATAATTACGACTTCACACTCTTCAGACACTTAGAGAAAAGAGCAAAACAAAGCGCTGTAATCAGTGTGGCTGTGTGTGGCTCAGTGCAAGTGTGATTGTACAAATGTGGTCTCAGTATCATCCCATGTTTGAATGCACATACTGCTGCTGTGTGTGTGTGTGAGAAGGAGAGACTGTTTGGATTTGCACAAGGATCCTGACCCTTCAGAAATGACACGTTTTCTCGATCTAGCCCATCCTTTCCCTACACATTAGGTGCTTACAAAAGACAGAGCACTAATGCATCATCTAATTGGCCTAGGCTCCTGCCTGTGCCTCTCCCTCCATCACTCTATTAGCTCAGTAATTACCCATATGCCTCGGCGAGGCGGCCGTCCAGATAATGGCCGCCTCAAGGGCCCTTGAGCGCGGCAGAGAGGGGCCGCAGTCTGTCGCCGCGGGAACACAGCAAGCTCTCCAAACTATCTCAGCAGCACTGGGAAAAACACATGGGGAACGAGTTTGGCAACTTGGGCAACCCCACCAAACCCAAACTTATGAGACAAGGGAGTGGAGATGTGAATCTGGGCATCAATCAGGTTGGATCCTATCTGACTTTGGACAATGTGCAGTTAAACGAGAGTTTGTAGTTATGAGTAAACTACTACTACAGGCATTTCTTTTTTATAATTGTCTGTTCATCTTTCAGCCAAGAATGCCCTGAGCCACAATCAGACTGTGGCAAATTACAAGATGCACATGGTCTGCCAATCTTCAGAGCCAACAGAAAGAAGTATGCCTATGAATAAAAGTACTGATGATGACAATGTGATGGCAGTAGCACCTGAGAAGGAAATTATGTTTTGGTCAGTGGGTGTTTACTGTATGGTTATGGATATTGGTGTAGATAGTGTAGTTAATGGATATCTTTGGTACAGTTGTCATAGCATCTTTTCTACATAAAAAATATACGAAAATATACAAACTATTAATAAAGCTAAGCGTATAAATATTAGTTTTGTTATTCTATACTAGAACAACATTTTAAAAAGGCCTTCACTTCCTGTTAAGTGTGCATGCATAAGTGTGACTTTAGGAATTGCCTTCTTTTCACTCAATGTAATCTCCCTCAATCCTTTTTGAAAATGGAAATCATAATTCTCCCATCTTCAGCCTCTTAATTGAAATCACATAATCTGGTGGAGAATAGGCTGTCTCTGTGTCCTCAAATGACTGCTTCTAAAAAGACTACAACAAAGAGATTCTTAAATAATTCCCTCTTTGCAGCAAATAATCTGGATATGGTCTTATCCCCATCCATCCGACCCAAGGCAGATTTTGTGACACTCAAGCTGATTTATCTGTTTTTCCAATCACATAAATATATAAATAAAGCATCCAGCAGTAGTAATGCTAATATATTCCCAAATAGGGTCTAAGGCCTCAGATCTCTGGACATAATCTGGGTTGGGGGGGCGGGGGGAGGGGGTATCTTCCCTTGGCTGTTCATAGATTTGGGAGAGATCACTGTCAGTCCTGGGCCGGCCTGAATTATCTTTGCGTATTGTGTTAATCTGTTGGCATGCTAGATTGTGGTGGACTAAGGTTCAAGTGGGAAGGATTAGGGGAGATCTGAGCAAAGCCTTCTCAAAAATGTGTTTTTTGTGCACTGACCAATGGGGACCACTGGACGCGCTGTCTCACCATCTCACACATGCAAATCACCTTCACTGTAAAATCTGACTAGTTAACGTTACAAATAAAATTGGCAAAAAAATGACTAAAGGAAATTGCTTTCAAACGCTACATGAAATCATCCGTTAGTTTGAAATTTGGAATGTTTAGTGGCTTTGTATTTAATTAACGATGTGAAAAAATATTGCCCCTATTAAATTAATGTGTGAGTGAAGAAGTCTATCAGTTTGTCTCTAAGTGGCAGCCCTTCAACTAACTGGCCATTGTCAAAGGTATATCCCACTTAAGGCCCATTGTTGCTGGAATAGGCTTCAGTTCCACGACCCCTAACAGAAAAGTGGAAGAAGATAAATGAGTCTAATGACTGGTGAATGTCAAATACACTGTAATAATAATGTCACATCTTAAGGCTGTGTAATTTAGGAGTCTGTTACTATTTTGAAAGCAGTTTCCTTGATTAAAGTAAAGTTAAGAAATTTTACAGTGTTAATTGCTCATCTCTCTTCTTTCCCATAATCCTCTCTTTCGACCCACCACGGCAAGAGCTGGACTCAAAATACAACCCAAAAAAACTGTGGTCATGGCCACTCTACAAATTCCAAAAACCTTTTAGAGCTACTTGACAGAGAGAAGTCCATCTGGAGAGAATATCCGCTATCCATTACTTAGACGCTAATGTGAAGCTTTAACCAATATTTATTTACATAGTCTGAATAAAGCACATTTCTCACTCAAACTGACCCTGTAATAACTAATTAGGATGAGCCCACTGCCCTGCCCGGTGGTGGAGATGTTTTGGGGTGAATGAAGTTTTCTTTACTTCGCCCTTGCCTTGCATCTCTTGCTGTAAAACCAACATTACAAGAATTAGTATATCATCAAAAAAGATCGATCCACCCACATTGCTTTATGTTGTGAACAAGCGATAGCGTTTAACTATCTATTTTTTACTCTTTTTGATATAAATGCCTGAATTGGCACCATATACTTGTTCACCATATACTGTACGCTTGCTTGAGTAAATATATAAACGTCTACTTTATACTCCTACTTGAGTACTTTTTCTGAAGTAACAATACTTTTACTTGAGCAAAATTTCTCTCTCCTCTGATTTGTAACTTTAATAATTGCTCGCTAACCTGGCACTTTGTGTGTGGCTCTTGATGATTATCTCTAGAGAGTGATAAAATCTCTTCAGGTAAATGAGTGATTGGACTGGAGGACTACTGAAGTACAACTTAGCAGTCCTTTAGCCGCTCATGTTAGCTAAATGGAGCTGGATGGAGGCTGAGCGGGTCAAAGGTGGTCATATATGGACGCAATTGGTTCACTCTCGGAGCCACAAGCAACCAATCACATTCTCTAAAAATCCTTGACTTTTAGACCAGGAGATACTGTAAGAGAGCGCCCATTTGCTTTCCACCAATCACTACTAGGCCTTAATGACGGTTAATTGAACAATCCCAATCTCTGCAATGGTTTTATTTGGAGAAGTGTATATGTGTGACAGCAATAACAGGCTTTTTGAGGTGCACTTGTCTTTATGGAAATGTATTACTGTTGAGTAGCTAGGAAACTCAAGTGCTGTTTCTTGACGTGGTTAAAACAAAACCTTTATGTACAGCATTGTGCAAATGTGATAGATATAATTGTTATAGATGGATCAAGGATTTCTACAGTAGACTTAAGCATTTGTGTATGTATTTATTTATTGTAGTACTATCTTCTAAAAATGTGAGCAACCTACAGCCACTGATAACCGAGAAGAACCTACCTGTCCTTCAAACAAAACTGTATAAACGTGTGTTCACATTGCAACTGATAGAAATAAACAAACTAACATATTTTGAAAGGTATTCACTTAAAACAGCACATCTCCAAAAGTGCCTTAAACATTTGCACAGACGCTGAAGGCAAAATATGGAGAGAATAATTAGCTTAATAAAAAATACAAAGCTTCATTCATTTAATCAACTAAATGTCCAGGCTTTCAGTCACAATACGGTTTTATTTGCTGAAATCTTATACTTATGTTGGCCTGCTTAGAGAAGGCTAATAGGTCTTTAATATGGTAAATGTCTTTTTAATTATCTTCATTGTAGCAAGATATTCAGGAGCACTTGTTTACCCATCTGCCCAATTAAAACCAGAAGTCACTACAGTCTTTTTCTGCCGTATTACAGGGCATTTGTGATTCATGAGTGAACAAAAAGGCCACTAAGATGATCCCATTAACTGTGGTCATAGAGCTCCTTGATAGAGTCTTGTTTTATGTGATTTTTCCACAATGTAAAGGTAATTCAATGCTTCTCCTGATTGAAAATAAACGTAGCAGTATCTGCTTCTTTTCACTTTCCCAGCTTTTCCCACTATCCCATCAACTATTGGCCTTGGGCAGATAATATCTTTCTAAATCTGGAAAGAATCTATACTGTTCTGCATTTCCTAAATCTGAACTCCACTATAACAACACATGGAAGATTGGACCTCCAGAAAAGAAAGAACATTTTGAGAAGAGCTAATAATGTAATCCTTAGTCCCCTGTTTATCCCATATGTGCTCCAAAACAGCAATGTCTTGTAAGAAATGTCAAGAACAACAAAATCAAAATGTTAAGTCTTTCTGTGAAAAAAAAACAATAGCCTGATTAGTTAGTTTTCATTTCAAACAATTGTGGCGTATTCATAAAGAAAATGATCTTTTAGCTAGAGGAACAAACAAACACTTTTGCATGCGGTTGTCAATTAGACATCTCTAAGCTTCTTAATAGGTGTTTTAAGAGGTCTTTAGGATCCTCTTACAGGGCTTGGAGTGCATCTGGGTGGGATGAGTGCAGTGTGGGGTAGCCTATAAGAAGGGTTTTTGGGAGGGGTTCGATATTAGAATGAATGGAAGAAAAAGAGAAATAGAGAGCGATTTAAAGACGCTAAGCAGATCAGTGTGTGTGCGGTCAACAGAGAAAACACTTGACACTTTTTCCAAATGTATTGAGCTAATTGTTTTTGTTCGGGAAAGACCGGGAAGAGGGAATTTCTAAGTCCTTTGCAGGGTACTTGTTGGAATATTGGAAGAAGAATCTAAAATTTATATCCAACTTAAAAAGTGCCTTTAAAACTGCTTCGACCCTCCTCCCTAGCATGTTTCTATTTACAGATTGACAACAAAAAAGAGAAACAGTCAATAATCTTGTTTTCCCAAACGATTTTTAATCACTCTTTCAAATATTTGTGCCGTCGCTTGTGTGGAGTCGCGTCCTTTAGGATTTGAGATGGCCACAAACAACCGGGTAAAAAAAAAAAACTGAAAAAAGGAAAAAAGATCAACAAACAGGCGACACACAGAGACAGAACAGTTTGAGGATGAAACTGCTGCTAATCCTGACCTCGGCTAACGCTAATGCAAATGCGTGTTTATCAAATATGTAATCAACATTACAAAAACAAGGATGCGCTCTGCTCTTTGTTCCGTGATTGTGGAGGAGGGAGATTAAGATGGGCTTTAGCCACGCTCAGATGGATGAGTGCACCGTCAAGACGAGATTAAGGTGAATGTCATTAGATTAGATTCAGAGGTATGTGTGTGGTGCATAGGTGTAATAAACAGGGGGGAAGAAGGGACATGACTTACTCTTATGTTAATAATTAATACACCTATTATAAAATAACAACTTACATCTAAAATCCATTATTTCTAACAAGTGCTTATTTGAATAATTGTTGCCTTTCTATGTCCATGTGCTTTTCTATAGAAAGAATTTGCACAACAAATGGCCTAAGTTAAAGCCAGTTTAAAAGTCACATCAAAAACATCTGAAGAAAAATGAAGGCTAGTATGAACTGTTTCAGATGTCCCATCTGTCGTACTGCACCACTGTTTGGTCTCAGACCAGCCAAACTACCCTAAAGCCTATTGAGAGGCTTTATAATCGGGCCATAAAAAGTCCATTCAATTCCATCACTGTAACATTTTCAGTAATCTTAAACTTTATGAATTTAGTTAATTTCAGCCATATAAAGTGGGTTTTTAATTGTCTGACTGGACTTGCACCTGAGCCACTTGGAAACCTCCAGATCAACGAGAGCTGCTACATGTGCAGACTGTAAAGTTCCATTTTGTAAAACATCTTGAACAACAAAATGTTTTTTTTCTGTGAAAGGAGCCAATCTGTGGAGCTGCCTTCCAGGCAACATAAAGACTATAACTAAACTGTCCACCTTCAAAAAACGAACTACAGCAACAACAGAGTATTCATGTCATATGAGTATTTGTGTTTTTGAGTGTATGTGCATACACACTGTATAGACTTATTGTAGTGCTGGTTTCTGGACATTTTATTATATTTACTGTTAATTTTGACTGCTCATTTAAACTAAATGTTAAAAGCCTTTCTAGGGACAGGTGTTGCAAATTAGCAACTCACTGACACTCACTGTATATTTGACAGCTGTCTGTAAACTGCAGAAATGTTTGTTTGTGAAAATCCCAATTTTCACATGTTGTGTATTTGTAAATTATACGGACTAATAACTGAAATTCAAGAATAGATTAAAAAAATTCACTTAATATATAATATATATATAATTAAATTCAGTAATGGAGGGAATGTGTGTGTGTAGAGTGTGTTTTTTCCATAGAAACATTGTCAGATGAGGATACAACATTGTATCCAGATTTAACACAGCCTCTTGTACACGTCATGCCTCATCCAGAGCAGTTTTGGGGTGCTGTGTTGCGGGGCAGTTTTTGTGGCTAAATGTTTCCTGGGTGACACTGGGGCACCCCTCCTATCAGTGTGCACCTCCCTAGGGCGACCGGGAGAAACAGAGGTAACCTATTTTCTTTGGCAAGGTTTATCCGTCACATGGACTTTGTTGTTGTTGTTGTTGTTTGGAATTTTTCAATTACTCTTTATTTCTTCTACCTGCTCTTTCTCTCACCTTCCATGTTTGTATTACTTGTTTCTTCGTCTGTCAGCTGTCTATCTGTTGTTATACATTGAAAAGGGGGAGGTCTTCCAGTGTCGTGCAGGTTTTGTTGTTCGTAAATGAGGTCATTAGAAGACACTATGACCTAACCAAAGGCATTTGTTCTCCTCACCGTAGGTTTTGTTTACAACTTTTAACCTTCTCATACAAAACTTGTTGAAGGATGCTGGGCTCAAAAACCTGCCATTTTTACATCAAACACTCTCTCACATACAGTACTCAGCAAATGTTAGAGGCTAGTGTTGTAGCCATGATTATGGTAATTTAGGTAAGATAATGTTTTCCAATATGTGTATGTTTAAAGAAGTTCCATATTTTATCATTATCACAATCTGATAGGCCATATGCATAATTTGTATTAGCAGCATAAATCAGGACAAAAACGGTCTTAACCAAGACTAACCTGAGATTCAAAATGTAAAAAAAAGTCTATATTAAATCTAAATAAAGACTAAACCAGAATCCAGGTCCAAATGTGGGCTAAATAAATACTATACCATGTAATAAACTTAAACTTAATAAACTTAATAAAACACTCTTGATTACCATGTACCATCAGCGGTCCCCATACCACAGTTAAAGAACCGCTGTCATACATCATTATGTCCTCCTCCTAGTCCTCTGCCTATCCCACATAAGCACATGCTCAGATCAGCCGGCAGCCTTACCTTGACCACCGTGCTCCTCACTCGATTACGGCCCGCGGTTCTTCGCTCCAAAACACAATGCATCACAAAGACCAAACTGTCCGTGAAGGGCTAAAATAATTGTTTATAATAGACCCTCCACTTGCAATGATGAGTGTGCTATGGTGTGTTTTAGGGTGTACACAAGAGCCCGCGCTTTGTGCTCAGGTAATTTTCTTTCCAGCCATAAGTGGTCAAGGTCTGGCGTGTTTAAACCTGTGTTTGGGATGAGGTGTTCACATTGCATTGTTTCAGGAGATCCGCCAGTGTCCGCTTTGGAGAGCCACAGCACTCGTCCAGCCACTTGAGAAACAATGGACTACACTTCAGAGACGCTGTGTATGAAATATGTTTATGAGAGCACTCGGACAATTGTAGAAAAATGTTACACAACAGAAGAAATAGGTTCGGCTTGGAGAGACGTGAGACGGCCTCGCAGAAATCCTTGACATTCACCGATAATTAAACACGCTGAGACAGTAGTGTATGATTGAAAAAACTGGCTATGTTGAAAGCTGCAGAAAGTGGGCTGGAGTCATTTGGGGAAATTGTACAATGATAGAGAAAACAAAACGTGTTGGTGTTTTGTTTGACATAAAAGCTCGCTAACAGCTACTGTAAACAGAAACTGTGCCAAGGCTCACAGGTGTCATCTGAATCCTGGCACAGCGCCACACTCATGACTCCATGCCCTGAGGCCTGTCTGAAGGGTGCCGCAAGATGCTTCAGCAGAAGAAGAGGAGGGCAAAGGTCAGTGCGGAAAGAATACAAGAAGAAGATACCACCTGTGATCAAGAATTTACATAAAGTACAGTACTGTGCTACGATGCGTTACACAGGTTGGAAGATGTGCTGTTAGGTAAATAGCGTTCATTATTTTTTTTATTTTAATTGTTTTTCATACATTTCAATCCAGTCATGTGACCACACCATAGCTTGAAGGCTAGGTAGTCGTAGGTTCTTACCGCTATTTTATGAGCCGTTATAGGCTGCTCACATCTTGATGTCACATGCAAAAGGTTGATGCTTTTGTTTTCAAGCTGTCTTTGCCCTGAATTTGGATGCTACCCAAAATTCAAAGATCCAAGGCACACAGCTATTTCCCATATACAACCCTACAATTATTATTTCCTCATACTGTACAACTGTATTTGACGATATCTAAACAGTAGCACAAAGACTAATTGACAGAGGTTGAAGGACATAGATAAGAGACACAAAGGAGTGTGAGACGAGTGGGTGGACACTGGGCACTGTGGCACGGTGGTACGGCGGCGGTGGCAATAGGCACAGATAGGCACAGGGGCTTAATGAGAGGTGAGCCAGAGGAGAGACGGTGGCAAGGGCAGACTGTAGCGAGGTGAGGAGGAGGGAGTGAGTGATAGATGGTGGGAGCAGCAGAGGAAAGAGAAAAACAGAAGCAGTAAACAAAAAAGAGCCAAGAATAGAGTCCAGGTGTGAGAAGAAAAACAGGTGTTAGAGAGACAGGGACGGAGAGGACGGGACAGAGGAGAACCGAGGAGTAGAGGAGTCCCCAAGGTGTACAGATGTGGATGAGACTGGACCACACACAAAGACTTCACCAAGGGTTTGTAATACAGTGTTTTCAGCTACTAAGATGAAACAAATGATGTAATAGTCTTTAGAGATTACATTTTTGATTGTTGAAAGAAAAAACAAACAGCAAATTCTTGAGAGCAGGTCTACGAGCATGGACAGTTTGTGGTTCTAATCCCACTCCAATGCAGTTTTGTTTTATGTTGAAACGGTTTGTTATTCATGACTATGGAGTGAATAAATAGTGGATTGTGCTGTAAAGCTCTTTGAGTACCTTAATATTCACAATTCACAATGCTAACGATGGAGTAAAGTGTGGAGTAAAGGAATGATTTTGTTTCCCTGATACACAATTGACCTCCTCTGGCCCATTGCAAAGATGCTTTTACAAAGACAGATCATCACTGTTGTAGATTCAACAGTTTTTCAATGTCACCAGAAACTCTTGCACTCTTCTTAATCTATAGGCAAACTCTGCTTTCTTATTAGTGTCCTAACATGATACCAAGGTCAAACGGCTGAATGGACACTAGACAGTAAGTGCAGTAAGAAGGGACTGCATTGTTCCACTCGGGAAAAGTGCATTTGGTCAGATGTCTCAGTTAAAGCTGCACACGACTGGAACTCTGTACCGTAAACATTAGGGAAATGTCCACATACATGTTCAAAAATCACTTAAAAAAGTCACAATCACATCTGCCAGCATTAACGTCTATACCATCCTCCTGATCCTGTTAACCATCTTGTTTACATGGTGTGTATATGTATTTTTAATGTATATTGTTGTTGTACTGACTCATCTTGTTTTTAGGATGACTATTTAAGCTCTGTCCAGGGACTACAGATGAAAAATAGCCACTTGGATAATTCTGGTGCATTTACAGAAATGTTAATTAATGTCCTTGGTAAATAAACTAATAAAATAAAATACATAAAAGACAAACTTGGCTCTGTCCCAACTTGTGAAGGAGTTTGGGACATGACAGCGCCACCACTACCCCTAACCACCACACCTTCCCCTCCCAATAAAGGTGATGTATGGCTGGGGGATGGACGTGCCCTTGTCAGAGCCCTGTGTGTGAAAATGCTGATGGATGGAAGTGTGGAGAGGATAAGGCGAAGGAGCAGCAGTGATGCAGGTGATGGGGACATGACAGTGATGGAGGACAGGTGCAGCACGCGGCACCATCTCAGACAGATGTTTAGCGACGGGGGCTAGCGCTAACGTGTGAGGGGACACATATGTGAAGGAGGCCGCACTGCAACAAAGGTGAAGAACAGTTGTATTTCGACAAAAAAACGGATACAAGACAGACGTCTCATGATTGTGGCTGTGACTGATTGTGTGATAGCTTGTTTTTGGTAATGTTATGGTAAGTCACTAGTAACTTTTCCAAACTTTATCAACACTTTGTTAAACAACATCCAGACTTCATCATTTCCATCCACAAGCAATGCCTGAAACATGATTTTTCAGATTACCCTTTATTTTAAATATTGCACAATTGTAAGAGACCAAACACCTGCAAAAGTAAAGGTCTATGATCATATGGAAAAAAGCAAAACGTCACAGTAGAATATTCTGGTCTGAGAGCTCTTTTTTAGAAGCACATCTCATCTCTTGTATCTCATGTCCTTTAAGGCCTGGCTATAGCCCGGAGCCCTGCCTAAGGCACTAAGTCCTGCCTGCGTGTGGCGTGAGACCAGATCAGCCTCATACACAGCTGTGGCCCAGGGGCCTGAGCTGCCCTGGGGCGACTGACACCAAACTCCCAAGAGACATGTCTAAGAGCAGTAGCCTGATAATGCGAGAATGAATAGTGATTGTGTGGTTCTAAATGTGACTTTTAGCCCGTAGCCAGCAGGTATCCAATTTTCAAAATGAAAAAAAAAAATGGGGGTGAAAGAGGGATTAGGCGATGCCCCCTAGAGGTGGGTGGTGAGTTTTTGAGCAAGGACTTAGAGAATAGGAGCGTATCTGTCACAGAGGGGCACATCAGAGGGACAGACATAAATCACACAGCTTGTCCTGCACATCATCTACCAGCCACAGGTCACACTGTCTGACTTCAACCTTACAGACCATCAGGAGCACTAAACAAGGAAAATATAGGCTAAAGCAACAACTATAGAGGACTCTGCCAATCTAACTTAGGCTTAAAAGATATTAGTAAATAAAACTCTTACTACCATTTGGGTGAATCATGTTAACTCAAATAGATAAATATTTCAGTTTTTTTGTAATATACTGAAGTTACTAATGCTAATGTAATTTTGGAGGGAATTGATATGAAACTGGGCACCATGTTGTTTTGCTACTTTTACTTCATTACTTTTGGTCTTGTCAATTTTACTTGCTGTTAAAATACGTTTAGATCGGTCCCGCTGTTGGTGGCCGCTCGTAGGCGTAGAAGACAATCAGTTTCAGCACACAGATCAAATCTATATAAACAGTGGTGTGACTAAAATGAAGGCATGTGAGATGAAAAGAGGGTAAAGTGGGGCAAGTTTAATTAAGGACTGGGCGAGCGGGAGATGTGTTGAGGAGGAGGGGTGAGAGAGGGAGGTCCTGGCCTGGGACATTGGAAGTGTGTATGTGTTAAAATGCACTTGTGACACAGAGCAGTATTGACAGGCAGAGCTGATGCCCCTGAGAAAACCTTCAGAATTCAATCCCATTGATTCTTACAGAGGAGCCCGGTCTATATCCTGAGTCATTACACACACATGCTCTCACACATGCTCTTGTCACCACAATTACTGTAAATACAACTGCTGTAAATGTACATGTACTTTAGTAATTATAGTTATAATAATTATAACTATATACCCTTCATATTTCTCTAAGGCTTGTAAGCCACACACTTTTTTGGACGCAAATGGTCAAAACTTATGCTGTATGTAAAATAAAGGAGATTCTCGTCATTCTTACTTGACCCATTAGATCACTAAACTTATACTCACTGGCCACTTTGTTATGTATAAATGGGGAAATGGGTAATCACATGGCTGCAACTTAATGCATTTAGGCAAGACAAGCCAAAGAAGTTCTATCTGTGCATCCGAATAGAGAAGAAAGGTGATTTAAGTGAGTATCAAAAACTGCTGTGATTTTTACACAAATCCATTTCCAGGGTTTACAGAGAATGGCTCACAAATATGGAAATGATAGTTCCGTGAGGGTTTTTACCAGTGCAAAGCTGGCACAACCATGAACCTAA
The DNA here is from genome assembly GCA_036025475.1 of Philypnodon macrostomus. Classification (NCBI taxonomy): domain Eukaryota; kingdom Metazoa; phylum Chordata; class Actinopteri; order Gobiiformes; family Eleotridae; genus Philypnodon; species Philypnodon macrostomus. The sequence goes on along the minus strand of JAVQKC010104404.1, from coordinate 15,931 downwards.
AAATGTAGTTGACCCAGGGGTGCAATAATGTATGGCAGAGGTCTTAAGAGTAGTCAATTTGTTTTTTCCTCTTCCCATGTTGTCTGTAGTTTTTCACATTAAGCATAAATCCAGATTGGCTGAAATATATGTGTGAGACAGACATGAGGAGGGCTGTGGTGGTGACTGGGGGGTGAATGTGTGGCACAAAGTCCATGTGTTGTATGACCTTGGTCACTGCTGAGGGGACCTAGTTTCTTGCCAAGCCAATCAATAAGCTAAACAGGCGGAGGATGGCTATTTGGAGCATGGGAAGCCAAACTCAAATACTGATAGGTTATCTGCCTGTCCCAGCACCACTTCTGTGCAAATATTGGACCAGCACATTTTTCATGGTGACTTGCATTTGGAAAAAAAAGGGTGGGGGTCGCGGAGGACAAATAGGATCTAACAAGGGGGGTAGAAACAGACATGGCTGAGTGGCTCTGTAGCGGGCGGTAACAGCCCTCCTCCCAATGGCTTTTCTTATATACTGCCCAAACCTTCAAACAACAAGTGGACAATGTCTGACACTGTCTGAGGTCAAGGTCAAACTGTGTGTCACAAATCAGCCATTTTAGGGACTGTTGGAGTCAGTTTGCATAATGTGAGGACTCACATATAAGTAAGCCTATATTCCAAATTCAGTCATTTTTTTAGAAGGGAATTTAACAATCTATTACAGGGAAAATGCTCCTACTGTGTCTGAGCATACAACAGTGGGCTTACATGTACAAAGTGGGGCATCCACAATACTCAAAATGGTGTATTTGAAGATGTTTTATAAATCTACCGTCTGACAGATCCATTGTTTGACTCTACTTCTAGATGACACTTTTCTTTCAAAATCTTTCTTTGTATTTTTCAAGCATTTATGCCTCCTTCATCTTGTTACATGAATGTGTTTATCAACCCCTCCCCAATTCCCTGAACATCTGGTTCATCTGACACTTCTCGTCCAAAGACAACTTTCCCATATCTGTCTCCAAAGTCTTTTCATGGCTTTAATTTAGTTTTCCATCTGATGTTGTTTGGAAAAATTGAAGGAACACATGAATCCTGTCCCATTCCTCTATTTGCAAATAGCCAATTACCGTGATTACATTTTTTAGAAACATTAAATGGAGATTTACACTTAAAATTTTGATGTCGTACTATCAGAGGTCTTTAGAAAATCAATGTATAAGTGGGACGACCTAGGGATTTGTGCACTGATGTCTAAGTGATCTGTAGATGACGGCAGCTGGATCTGATCAATAATACATAAGTGACACATGCCAACCACTGTCTAACAAAAGCTCCGGAGAGACAACGCAATCACAACACACAATCTGATGCACCCAATTGTGTGCGTTTGTGTGTTACAAGTACAAAAGTGTGTTAAAAAAAGCCACGGTGACAGCCCTAAGAGACACCTCAAAGAGCAAAGGGGCGATGGTTTAGCTGTTCTCGTCAGGTGGAGGGAAGTCAAAGCCAGCTCGTGTTGGTACTGCTGAGAACGGAACACTGACTTCAAGAGCAGAAAAATAAAAAATAAAACCTGAATTATTAGAGAGGAGTGATCAAAGCACGACTGTGACATGAAATAAATGAATTAAAGCTGGAAAAAAATTGCCATCTGGACCAACGCTCGCAGAGAGAGAGAGAGAGAGAGAGAGAGAGAGTATCAGTGCTTTGTTTGAGTTTGTCCTTGTTACGGTTTTTCTCACACTCACTGTGGAAAAAAGGGTATTTTTTATTATTTGTGCAATGATAACATGGTGCAAATTCTGACAATGTGTAATTACTGAATAATGACTGTGCTTTAGATGTGGCACGCACGGTGGTTAGCACTGTCACCTCACAACAAGAATTTCCCGGGCCAGATAGGGTTTTCCCAATGCACAATCCTGGAGCTAGGTGCTCCTGACCACAATCAATAGTCCCTGTTGTGGGGCATATACAGAAACACACCTGAGCACAACCAACTGTTCTCTTAAACATTGTTCAGCCAGCCTTTGTAGACATGACACATCCTGGTCACATTGTTTAATAACAGTCATGGCCACTTCCCTCTGTCTGTGTATGTGTCTGTCTGTGTGTCTATGTGTCTGTATGGTGTGTGCGTCTGTGTGATGATGGTGTGATGTTATGGACGTTTCTGCTCCTGGCTCATGTCCCTGTCTCCATCTCACACTTTCTCTCTTTTTCAATCTCTGTTTTTCTGTCTCAGTGACACTGGCCACTGTCCCTCCCTGACCATCTGGGCTGCTTCTCCTCAAAACTACTGTGTCTATTTATATGTGTGTTCATGTGTGTTTGTGCGTAGATGTGTGGACCCACTTGTGCACAAGTGCGAGGAAGGGTCTGAGGAGACCATAGAGTTGTATGTCTACAATTGTGTGTGAGTGTGTGTATGTGTGTGGCGGTGTGTGTGGTAGTCAGTGCTCTTCCTCCGCCAGGTGGACAGCTGCTGCTTAGTGGTTTTCCAGCTCGTCCAGCAAAGTCAAAGAGCTGCCACTTTTAACCCTGCATTACCTTTCATCAGAGGGGGCCAGTAACAATTTTTTATCTAAAATAGTGAGCTTCCAGATTGCATGCCTAATTCAATACCTAATTATATCTGTGTGTACATCTGTGTATTTCAGTCTACACTGTTCACATGCACATCAGTGTGTTGGAGCGTCTGGCTGTCACATGTAATACTCTTATACGTCCCCATGGTCCTGCCTTTGTCTTGTCCTTAAATGGAGGCTTTAGTCTTCTCAGCACAGGCCTGGATGGAGGAGCTTAATCGCACCATGAGGGCGCAGAGCTCACAAGTACCTCTCCACCTCCTACTGAGATCTGCACTAACACCACAAGACATGGAGCCACTAGACCTCTGGTTTAGACTGGCACTGCGCCTCTTTATGCATTATCACTGTGTATACTCAAGGCTCTTTCTTAACTCCAGTTATTGGACATATTCTGAGATAGTGTACATCCTCCAAACGTACACAGACTATATAGTCCAACATAATAATTAATAGAGGGAGAACCCTTTCCATCGTTTTAAAATTTTGGTCCGTTCTTATTCACAATGTTAATATTTGGCTGGAAATAAATGTTTTTTCATTAATCTTCTAGGCCTATGGCTTATTCTCAGCAGTGGCTGGTAGATAAAAACTGCTCCAGCTGCTTTGAGCTTGAGGGAGGGTACATCCAGGAAAATGACAGGGCTGGCACTTTCTGACACTTACTGTCTGAGACATACTTTCACACTCGAATTCCTTCATTATTGGCATTTTTTTATTTAGCAAGTCATGCATTTGGATTGTGGAGGAGAAGCCAGAGAACCATGGGGATAACCAGTGGTAACACAGGGTGGCTATGCAGACACCACTCATTTACTTTCACTTATTTAGTGCCATATCTTTTTGTTGAGAAGCAGGAGCACTCTGCCACTGCTCATCCATATAATGAAGAGCTACTGTTGCAGCCATGATGCATAGGACCATGCTTTAGTGGAAAAGTACTTATTCACTAAACAGAGAAACAAGGTCTGTGAAGTCCAGAGGGATCCTAAAGACTGTTGTGTATGCGTTGTGTTTTGGGACAGTGGCCACTATACATCTGCCTGTTACATGATGACCTCTACTCAGCCCATGTGGTCTTATGCCCTTGGAAGTACATTTGTCTCTCTCTGAATATTCAGGACTTTTAACGGCTTCTTATTTTCAAGCCTCTGTTCCTAATTGATTTCATATGTGACCAGTGTCAGTTGTCTCATATGTTATTCTTCTTTATCCAACTCAACAAATGACAGTGTCTGCTATGTCCCTGGTCTCTTGTCTTGGCTGCTTGTGTTCCAGTGTTCTTGCTTTGATAAGGACTATGGACACATTCTTTTTATTGGCCCTAGAGGATGATGGGTATTAGAGTTTTTACTCTCTGAAGAATCTGTAGTCCACTTCCTCTACTGCAGGCCTTCTTTGTATATTGCAATCCTATCGAACTACAACCCTTTAGTCGTGTTAAAAGAATAGAAATTGACGCTGGTGCTTTGGAAATATCAAGAAAAGGCCATCGTCCTTTGAGTATAGTCTGTAGGAATGGAACCGTTGTTCTTCTATTATGAGAAAAAGGACGCACTAAAGCCATTCTCTGTTGCAGGAATTAAACAAAAATATGGATAAAATCGGCTTAGACTGTTGAGACAAGTACATCTAAGAGAATGCACAAAAGGATGGATGTAAATGGCGGATTCTTGCTCGGCTAAAAACTTATCAAGCGCCGGCTTTGTGCTCAATCCATTTAAGTGAGTCCCTTACATGGCCCTATTGTATGCCTTTAATGGTGTAAAAGTGACTTGTGCAGGGGCACTGGCTCTTCATGGGGATTAAAGCTAAGTGCTTAAGTTGTAGTGAAACCCGGATTTACTGATGGCAAAGAGAAAAGGGCCCGGGGAGGGAGGGCACGAGGAAAGGACCCTTAGCAAGGATTTGTCAGGATTGAGCTGTTCCCTCTAGGAGTCAAGAGAGGACGACTGCTGCTCTCATGTCAGCCAGGGGCACACATGTAACAATGGTTATCCTTAACATGCTTTTACACTCTACAATTGAACTGTCCTTTTCTCAGTGACCATGCCTCTGCTCTCATTCTAGTCTATCTGTGCTGCAATAAGACATTTTTGCCCACAAAATATTTTATCTTTTTTGAATCATGCTCTGTAAACCCTCAAGATGGTTGTGTGTGAATATATCCTCGGGAGATCAGAAGTTTCTGAACTACTAAGACCAGTCCATGCCAAGTTCACTTAAATAAATTGTGATGCTTGGTTTGAACTTCAGAAAGTCTTATCGTTATTTATAGCATTAATTAGCAGTTGAATGGTGTTCTTAATAAAGTGGTCAGTGACAGTATCTACAATTGTGTTATGCCCGTTTGGATAAAGGGTAGTAAGCCTTTTTTACAGGATATGCTTGTCATCTGCAGAGGCCAAAGGTGCTGACGCTCAAACACAGGTGATATGATCCACATTCATTTTCTCTTTCAAAACCTCAACATCACAATAACACCACTGACAGAGCTGCATTCGCGTTCGTAGGTCCTCCTTGAGCTTTCTGTGTGTAGCTGCATGCATGTCCCTAGCCCTAAGCTAACAAACATACGTAGGTAAACTCAAGAGCACCTGCCGCCATTGTCCCCGCTCCTACCCACCGACCAACTCACACACCTTTCCCTTGAGCACACAACATCCAATACTGAGTAAAGATGAAGAAAGGACCCAGCCCTGTGTGCCCTATTCAAATACAGACAGCCATCTCTGTGTCTTTTCTTTCACTAAGCCTTGATATGTTCCTCAAAGCCACGGGCGGCCATTGTGTGCCCTGTTACCTTTGTTGTGCTGTGTTTAAGCAGGCCCGATGATTATAATGACGATGATGGCGCGGGTAATGATGACAGAAACGGCAGTAGCTTAAGGAGAAGCAGCTGCCCCGGGGCGTCGAGAGCACTACAGACAATTGCTGTGTTTGCTCAAGAAAAGGTAACGCTCAGGCTGTTCAAAGTGGTGGGTGCTGAATGGTAACTGACTCCTGGGTGAGCGTGTAGGTGAAGGCCATACACTTATACAGTTATTGGTAATGTATTATTAACCAAAGAGTAGAAGATTAGGAGTTCAGGTAGTATGAAGCTTGAAGGTACTATGCTAATTTACACTAGCTAGCCACTTTATTAGGTGGACCTCGCAATGCAATTTATAGTGAGTCGACTTCTATTCCAAGTAATAGTAATAATTGTGATCAATACATACGCATTTTATTTTTATTTTTGGCCACATATATTGATATTTAGCACAGGGTGAAGTGAATTAGCATGTTACTAGTCCAGTCTCACCATTCACCCCCCCTTACCCCAATATAACCTACATCTTAATCTAAACAAAAGATTATCATGCTAATGCAGTGGCCTTGTTTACCCAACCACTTCCCTCTCCATCCTCCTTAGCCTCCTCCTCCTCGCCCCAGTCCCTCTTTATATGCCCCCATCTCTATGTGGATCGTCTGATTGTGCATTTGCAGCCCCTGAGTCTCTCCCACACGGCCATTATCTGCTCTTATCTCTTTCTAAGTCCCTGTCCCCCTTTTCCCCCGATGCAGAAATGGCCTGGTATTGTTGCTGGAGAAGGAGTTAAGACTCTCTTGGCCGCTCTGAAATACTCCCAACAGATGTTTCACCATTTTAGAGCACGGTTTTATTGCTCAGGCTTTCTTCCTTTGAGAGGCGGAGGGAGGAGCTAAAAGAATAGGATAGAGAAGATTTTTAAAACATTAGAAGGCCAACAGCTGGTAGCATCTCCTTCCCCGGGTGCATTAACCTCGGTGGCCTTCTCATAGCAGTGCCACTACAAGGAGCCTCTCAGCATCTGGCGCTTAAGTAAAATATCTCTGTCGCCACAGTAAGGGACACTGACAAATCCTGCAAGATGGAAGAGCAGGTCACGGCATTGGGCTGTGAAGAGACGCATCAGGATTATGGGTTTGTCTTTGGTAAAGGAAGATTAGACATAAAGGACGAGCTAAAAACAACAGTTGGGAACCTTGCTTACTCATAGCTTTATAGCAGCAATTGTCAATCAGACAAAAAGAAAAGCAATAGACATACAGTAGTTTACATATATGTTTGACTATCACTCGTCTCAGCCTATCACATTGCATCAAGTCAATGGATTGTCATGCATATATGTTCAATATGTTATTGAAGTGACTTTAACATTGTATGGTTTTTGCTACTAAGTGGAACAAGTGGAAGTAAGGGATTTTCTCATACATCCATGTCTAGCATTTAAAGAGAATAGTTTGGATAAAGATAGTGTGAGTCGCAGTTCAGTGAGCGGCAATTCCGTAAGAAGCGAAAATGCTAACACTGATTTGATAATAAAAAGAAAACATTAGCTCAGAAATCCAAGACAGATATCAAGAACCTGATGCAGGTGGGCTACAGCAGCTGAGTACCACTTTAACTGGTCTACCTAATAAAGTGGCCAGTGGGCACATTATAGAGCAAGTACATCCTGCAAATTGACACCTTGCCAAATGAATAAAGTGATTGCTTCTAGACACTCAATGTTATGAATTAACAACATGCAACACCCATTTTCTTTGTACAGCATGCTGCAGGCCTGGAGATGACAGATGCCATAAGTCCACATGCTAGGCTGCTGAGTGTCGTAATCACATGCTCTTGTCATGTCGTCTGAAAGTGAGAAGTACCAACAGCTGGCTCCAGCAGCAGACAGAGCGGCCCGGGCTGACAATGTGTGTGCACCCTGGTGTGTCTTTGACTAAATGAACAATATGCAAGGGTCCGACTCTTTAGCTTCAAACATAAATTACGTGTAGATCCTTTTAACATGCTCAAGAGGAATGTGTAGATGTGTTACGCTAAGACGCTAAGTGATAGTGTGAATTTGTGAGTGGCTAAGTGAATGTGTGGTTTTTGTGTGTCCGTGCAGGCGCCACTCGCTCTGATAAAAGCCCTTCGTCGGTCAGCTGTTTATGCCTTTGCTCATAGGCTTAATCATACCCTCCAACAATGGCAACACACAACTTGAGTGACCTCCTGCACACCTCCTGAATGTAACGAGGTGGTATGTGTCACTATGTAAGAGTGCATGTGTATGATAACTAGTGTTTGCTGTAGTATGTGGCAGGCCTGCTGAGGGTACTCCACAGACTTCTCTACGGTTTTAAGTCGGGTGGTGACAGGTGCAGCAGGGACAATGGATCGCTGCGAGAGCCAGGAGCCGGCTAAAGAAAAGGCATTTGTGAATGTGAGTGGCGAGAGATGCGAGCGAAGACAGTTAGTGCCAGAGCTATTTCCCTCGATCACATGTTTGGTCTTAATTCAAAGATAAGAATAAATCCATGAACTACAGTATTGACTCTTGCCGGCCACTTTATTAGGTACACCTGTTAGCCAATCACCAAGCAGCAACTCAAAGCATTTAGTCCTTTGACATAAATCAAACCTGCTGATGGTTAAAATGAGCATCAAAAGTGGAGAGGAAAGGAGGTTTATTTGACTTTGAATGTGGTATGGTGGGAGAATATCAGAAACTGCTAATGCACTGGGATTTTTACACACAACCATTTCAAGGGTTTACTCCGAAAAATTTAAAATATCCAGTGAGTGACTATTCTGCGTTAATGCCAGGGGTCAAAGTAAAACGGCTTGGTCTGAGATTACTGTATGTCAAATCACCACTTTATACAACCAAGGTCTGCAGAAAGCCTAAAAGGGGCCACTTTATTAGGTACAGGTTGTTCCTAATAAAGTGGCCAGTCAATGTAAACTTGAATGCCCCCAAATGAATACTATGTATTTAAAAAATGCATGAGAATCTCACACTTTATCTGCCTTGAAAGACTTTTTAGAGGTCCTTTGATTTGACCGCCCTTGCAATGTGACTCCTCGTGGACACAAAGACGAGATGTCAGAGCACTTTTATTTTGACACCGGCCCCACAATAGAAGGCCCTGCCAACATGGCCTCAGTTCAACATGTTCAGGGTGTTAGAAGCAGGATATTTTTATTAGGAGTGTAATGTATGTTTCCTGGGAGAGAGAACACACAGATACACATGTCCCCTTAGACTGTTGACACTATATTATTCATTTCTGACAAGCACACATCAATAACAATATCTGAAAGGAGATGTTATTACTGGCCATTTATTGAATTGTGTGCTGTGAATAAACGATGTTGGTGTCTTCATATGTCCGGAAGATGATGTCATTTCACTTCTGCTGAAAATTGGCTCCCCTTATGTTTTCAAAGTTGAGGTCAATACTAATAGCTACCACCTATCTGGAAAGCACCCAAAGGTGATGGATATTTTACAGCAAGGTTATTTTTAAAAAGTGATTTCAAAGAACTCATAGGTGCCAAATATATAATTAGCTACATTTCTTTTTGCTGCAAGACCTATTTGAGCCATTCTACACTAAAGTATAATCACTGTTTAGGGTAATGTATCCTGCCAAGTTTCTTACTGGCTACATGACACTACTTTTTGAATCTTTTCCAAAAATCTAATGAATCATACATGTCTTTAAGCAAGTATTTCTCCAAACAACTTGACCTTTTTTTGAAGGCTCCTAAAATATTACTTCCAAATACTATCTGCATCAAGAGACAAACGATTACATATTTTCAGTTGTATGCTTTGGTTTGTGTGTGCACTTGGCAGTGTCGCTAAGGCCAGGTGCAGGGCTGGGTCATAATCACGAGTTGTATGGGTTCTGCTCAGGATAAACAGGGTCTCTTTCCCCTCTCTCCAGGGACCTGCACTTCCTGGTACTCTGTGTAATAGGAAGAACACGACATGACAACAACAGCACATCGAGATCAAACAGTGGTCGTTCGCTGAGTCAGGATTAAGACAAAACCAGCGAGTGACCTGAAAACATGCCGTGACCGGATCAAGTAAATCAAGGCAGAGGGGAGGTTCAACGTGGAGGTGACAGGCCAACGTGTATCAAATGTATATTAACTGAAGTCATTTAATCTATTGAAATAGTGCACTCCAGATGTTGAGATACGGAAGAAATATCTTAATCCAGTAATGTGACCACACCATCAAAGGTTCACTATATGTATCTACTATTTCATCAGCAATTGTTGGCTGCGCACATCGTCCTGTCTCTGTATGCTAATCCCAGAGAGACTCACTGATGTTGAGATCAAGCTTGCAGAGCTAAATCAGATGAAGATTACTAACTAGAAGCCAGGGCAAAAACTTATGTGACAATGGTATGTGAAAAACAAAACAAACAATATCTTCTTCACTTTGCCTTTTGTGATACAATGCACTATAAAGCTATTTAAACATCGTTGCTCTATGTAATTTCCAGCCGCCTGAAGTTAAAACATTACTATTATCTAATACAATGCAATGGTCCTTATTGTCAGTCCTTGATGTAACCTCTGGCACAAAACTCTTTCTTTTCCTCTGCAGAATTCCCCTCAGCTCTTTCAGCACACGATAACCTGTCCATCCCGCCACTGACCCCCCACCCTCCCTATGCCTTGCTCATGGGCCAGGAAGCGCAGGGCAGCTCAGACTACTATACTGTATGGTCCCTCGCGTCTGGGCCGGAACCAGGATGTGTTACTATGGCGCAGGGATGATTGTGTCAGCACTTGCCGGGGCGCTTCGTTTCCTTACAGGTGATCTCCTGAATGGACAATGACAGATTTATGTTTCCTGCTATTTTTCACTAGTGCAACAGAAAAGGAAGGAGTGGTCAAAAAACATTTGGGGGACTTTGTGACCACAAGTATTGGCCCGAAGTTAGCCAGACACAAAGACACACCAGAGACCCTTGGGTGACCCGGTCTGGCTACAGACTGGAGGTGTGGGTTGAGGTAAAAGCCAGGTTTGAAAATCCCAAAGATAAAAAGAGGAGGATTATTAGGAAGCATTGAGGAAAAGCCACTCTTGATTTCTGACGCGTTTGATGAACTCGGGTGGGTAGGAGGTCGGGGAGGATGAGAGGTCAGATGGTTGTGTGCCACAGGGGGATGGGGCAGCTGGTGTGGGGCAGTGGTGGCGTGTGGCAAAAGAGTTGAGGTCGGGCTTGTGATTAATGAATTTTCAACTTTGTGTGACTGCGAATGTTCAGTGTATAGACGCAGCAGGGGAAGAGAGGAAAGATGAGATGCTAAAGTGAAGGGGGCTCATGCTTTTTTTTATTTATGACTCCGGTGATTAATGCCCCAAGGATATTAGCCCTTGGAAAAAGTGCTGGACCCCGAACTGAAGTTGTGTTTTGCTACATGTCTGACAGGAGAGAGCGATTTGGCCTCCTTTTGTTTGGTGACGCAGACGTGAAGAGGGGTCATTGCTTTTCCACAAAGCAGGAAATATCTCTGTGATGCATTTATAATGACCAGAGACTGGAAGGAGCGGTTTGAGGAACTATTACAAATTGAACATTGAGTTTTCATTTTGATGAAGATACTTACAAATAATAAGTGAAGGATGGTAGCCACTGAATTAAAGAACACTAAATGGTCCTGACAGGTGCAGTAATGATTTGTTAAGTTTTTTCCTTTGCATAGTTTTGGTGTTTTCATCATTTCTGTGCTCCACACTTAACAGGCTTTTTATATCCCTGTATGTACACAACTTTTAGTAAGCTTGCATCAGTCTCTGAGACATGGTAAGCTGTCTTATCCTATTGTGGACAAAGTGAAAACTAACAGCAGATGGCCCCTATGATAGCTCATATATGCATGTCTGAAGTCATGCTTTTTCACATAAAAGCAAGCAGAGTCCAGGCCTGTATGTGAAATTCCCACTATTGTATGTTCTTAAGTGTACAACAAGTCATTGAATTTGCCTTAAATGCATAGTCTATATTTAAACTGTTGTCTCTATCTCAGCAGTTTCCTCTCATTCAGGCTGAGCTCACTAAACTTACTGGAGCTAGACAGTCGGCCGTCAGTCGGAAAACAGTTAGTTGGTCTAAATGTTAAGAACAGCATGTCCAACTATGTGTTTTTGGTTTAAACTTTTACATGCAATTACATTTTCGTCCATGTCATAGCTCATAAGAGTGATTGAAAAAACACCAAATCACGCTCTTTTCCGACATGCATTTTTTGTATGTAGCTATCCCCAGTGGAGCAGTGGACACATTAAGAGGTGACAGGAAGCCCCAGGGTCAGCCATGGTTTGGACCCTCCACTCAGTTATCTTGTTTTTCGAAGACATAAATCACACGAAAGCCACCGGTTCCTCTCTTCTTCAAAGGCCTTTGTTTTCCAGCTTCAGCGCAGAGGTTATCAGCGGGCCAGTGGCAATAGTGTGTATAATGGGCCTACTTACACCAGCAGCTGATAAGGTACATTGAGTTTGGCCCTCTCACTTGGCTGTCAATATAATCTAGGAATGTTTTTTCATTGACACTATAAAATGTGACTTGTTAACCTTACTTAGAAATGTTAAACCAATTGCTTAAAAATACAAAGTAATCAATTCATTTCAAATGATTAACTCAATTGGAACATCTAGGTTAGTCCAGACGTTTCCTAGAATAAACAAATGTTAGAAAATAATTGCTCTATAAAGTAGGTAATCTGGCTTAATTATATCGGCAAAACAACGATATTATGGAATCACGTCACTCCGCATCCGCATCCAGAGATCCTAGCTTTGAACGCGATAACTCAAAAACTAATTGCCGGATCAGTTTCAGCATTTGCACACAGGTACATACCATAAAGACGCCGAACTGTATCGATTTGGGTACTTCTTCAATAAATATTAATTAAGTAATTAATTCAATTTCTTTTTTAAATTCTTTGCTGGATCTTTTTCAACTGTTGCACACAGGTACATATCATGAAGATGCAGAACTGGATTGAGTTTGGTACATCTTCGATTAATGACAATTAAAATAATACACTAATTAATGTTTTGATTAACTTTTATTGAGCCAATAATCCTGCTGAACATAAATGAAATCACGTGAATTTTTGCACAGTGATCAGATTAGTTGTTAATGCCAACTGGGCTGTTTCAAGTACATTATTTTAAAAATGATGATGTAGTTTACAGAGAATGATCACCCCCAAAAAAGCTCCAGTGACTGTAAATTGCGTACACAAAAATGCCATCTTGATGCCAGAGGTCAATGACTTGTTTGATATAATATAAAGACAATATGAGTTTTGCCTTTTTAATTATTTTTCATTCATGTTAAGATTAAGATTTCATGACTTTTACCAAAGCAACGAAACAGTGAATGTATGTTGGCTCATCAGTGTCCCCATTACGGTATAATCTTTTATTTGTGCAACTTAGCTTGAAGACTATTTCATTTTAAATGTTCATTCATTGCTGCCTCCATCTCTGAAAGCATTACCATTAGAGTTAGGACATGTATCTTTTGTCTGAAGGACACAGAGACGGTGCCTTGTGCTCAGTGATATTAAAAAGCTGTTTCGAACACTTTCATTCTTTTTTGTTCGCTGCAGCCAGAACACAATAAAAGAGTCCATTAATTTAAAAGCCTCCCGCTCATCATGGCCGCCTTGAAGACTTACATTCATTTTACTCCAACCGACAAAGACGCTCATCATATTCTTTCTTACATCCGATATGGTCCAGACGGGGGGCCGGATGTGTAACAGTGATAATGTTAGTTAAGGCTATGCTTCATGCAATATGCACTATGTAGTATGTTGTGTATTTAACTAATATCAAACCGAAAGATTAAAAGTGCTACATTTAGTGGACTGGACACATTTTTCCTTCACACAGTTTGAGTAATCCTGTATGCTATCATTTAAAGCTTCAGCCGATGAAAGACCAGAATTGCACACTCCTACAATATACTGACTTTTGCTGGTTTTGCCATAACTATACATTTGTGATATGATATATATAAGCTCTTGGACTCAGTGCTCACCACCTGGAGTCTTTGTGTGGATCATTGTGCAGCCGCTGTGACGGAGGAGACAGACAGATGAACTCGCAGATGGACAGACGCACAGATAGACTGATAGACCGGAAGACGGTGAGAAATGCACTGAGATGACCCCATATCAGACAAACACAGATGTCTCTAGTGGTGGGCAATATGTCCCTCAACTAGACATTTATATCTTTCTACAAAAAAGACAAGCTTTAAAATGTTTGACTTGATTTATTACAGTTTTTCAATTCACATGGGTTTACTATGATTTGTGCTCCTGCCTCTCATCAAGGGGGCTTTAGGTACTGTTTGTTGTTATGATAAAAATATAATAATATATAATAATAATATTTATAAGATCATAAATTTGATTCGATCACGATTTATAACTTTGTATTTTTGTTTTATATTCAAGACTACTGGTTTATAAATCCTTTTTAACTACGATTTCAATGTACATACAATCCAATATTCATCATAATACTTAATATTATTGATTTCACTTTTTATTAATATGAATACTGATATTGTTACAGTAAAAATGGTGGTGAAGAGCAGAGCAAATGGAATCACAATTCAACAATCTTCTCATATATATTCCATTGTTTTATAGCCATGTGGCCCACCTCTAGCTGTAGGTTCAATCACTCTTAGTGGAGCTTGCATGGGCTCTCCTGTTATTGTTGGTTGCAGCTTCCTCCCATCATCAAAACATGTTAGAAAAATTGGTCAATCTAAAATACAGGGGTGGGCAAACGCCAAGCATTTTCTCTTATTTTTAAAATGATCAAATATTGCCAATTCATCACTCACATTGTTATAACCTGCAGTAACCAGTTAACTCCACATCAACATATTTTTTCACTGAGGTCCGATCGTAGGCTGTATGTCTCATTTGTCAGAAATGGCTGCAGTTTACAAAGAATACAATATCAGCCGGCCCACATGGCACATTTTTAAACCCCATGTGGCCCTTGAGTCAAACAGTTTGCCCACCCCTGCCCTAGTAAGTGGCTAGGTGTATGTATCTGTGTCAGTCCTACTCTAATACACAATCATATTTTAGATTTTAGCAAGCATTGCTCTAGTTATTTATTAGATTTTTGTCAGTCATTGTTGCGAGGGGACCCTAATCTTCATTCCAAGTAATTGAATCAATAAATCTTTCTGACCCATTTAGACCAAGCAGGGATGCTGAACGTTTGTTTTGTTTGCTGAACATTCTCTTCACATCATTGACAGTGGAATAGATGTGTTTTTACATTGATGAAAAATATCAAAAATACATTGATTATCCGTTGTATTTGTGCTTAATTCTCATGCACAGTTGCCATAGCTATTTGCACACAAAACAATCTTACCTGGTGCTAAGGCTCCCTTGCACAGCTCCTGGTTTAATACTTCTGCTTGTAGCCCAAATTCTGTCAAAATAACCCAGTTACAAAAATAAACCCAGTAGTCCCTTAATATCTACAAACATTGGTACAGCTGACACCTAGAGTAACTAGACTCCAAATTCAAGTTGTTTAAAATTCTCCTAAGAAACATAATCACAGAGATCATATTCAAAGAAAATCAAATAAAGTGGATATACAGTTTGTCTTAAGGATTTCTCAAATGTAAACGTTCCATGTCTATTGTTTTCAGGGCATGCATCTTTTTGAGAAGTTTACTAAATCAACACAGAAGCTCCCTAAAAACAAACATCTCACCAGCAGGCTTCTACTTAGCACAGACTTTCACTTGGCGGCCATGTTTGCCGTTCTTGTTCTTGTAAAGACATTAATGTCTCTCATGTGGCGTACGTCTGAATCATAGTGCCCTTCATGAATCATTGACTTATATTAAAATCAGTGAATCATATTTCTCTATATTAACACTGTTTTTATTAGCCACACATAAGTGATAATCAAATTCAGTTCGGCATATTCTCGGAAACAATTTAGTATTTAGCGTTACGCAAGCACTTACGGGCCTCTTTATTAGGTAGACCGGTTTATCTGCTTGTCACCTTGAATATCTAAACTGTAATATGGCAACAAGTCAATATATGCAGTCAAGCACACACAGTATATTCAAGACAAAGATGCTGAAGTTCTGAGTATGTTTAAAGGTGATCTACTGAATTACAGAGAATGATTTGAAAAAGATAGATTATCCAGTGAGTGGCAGACCAGTGGGCAAAAATGTCTGGTTGATGCCAGAGGTCGTAGACTGGTTTGGGTGAATAGAAAGGCGACAATAGCTCGGATAGTTCACTCGCTGCATCAATGTCTGCAGAATACTATCTCCGAAATTGCATGAATTTTGGCACAGTGATCTGGGCAATTGTAAATTTTAATGTACTTAGCCAAATTACATAGGTCAAGAAAAGAATGCCTCTAGTTGGTACAGTGATTCTCCACAGTGTACCCAACATAAAATATTATTATGACCCCACCCTACAACAAACAGGAAGTCGGACA